>JAOVYW010025038.1:19381-31424 GCA_025775045.1 Hiodon tergisus | reverse complement strand
GGGGAGAATCACCCAGGTTACCGTGAGGAAGTTAAAATAGGTGCCATCCAAGTCGCGGTTGTCCAGCTCTTCCTCTGTGTCCCCCAGACCGCTCAGCTCCGTCCAAATCTCCTCCTGGAGCTCGCCGGCTTGCTCCAGGGCCTTCTGCATGTTGGACTCCACCAAGGCATTGGCCCTCTTCTGGGCCTGGTCGATGGCCTTCCTCAGGGCCCCGAAGTGCCGGCCCAGGTCCGCCTTCATCCTTTCAGCTTCCACCTAAGCGGGGGATCAGAACAACAGCTGGGGTGGTTTGGGGGTGACGTGAGTTCTCAGCTGTCAGAGGACTTGGCTTGAGCCAGACTCTCCGAGCAGCTATTAGACGAAGGTCGGAGGAGGGAGGGAGTATGACTGAGTTCTTTTGGGGGACTTCTGGCGGGTTTGTGACCGGTGCCCTTTATCTTCTCAACTTCAGACAGGGATTCGGTAATCGTGTTACGACCAAGTTTGGTCTCGTTTTTGCAATGGAGCACGGTTTGTGGGAAGGCTGTGGACCAAGGCCCGAGAGGTGCAAATGAATAGTGTAAAAAACTGTACCGGCATTCTTTCACTTACCAGCCAGATCATTCCAATATATAAATTCTTTACGAGATTGAAGAAAAAATATCACACTGCCAGCTTTGTCACTTGCACCAAAATGAGTGAAAATACACCCGCTAATTGCTTTTGAACACTTTCTAGTGGCTTACACTTATTCCATCTATCGTTTCCGTGAGGTTGAGTTCAGCTTCTTTGATCCTCTCTCTTCTTTTTCCGATCAAACCCCGTTTGGCGTTATTTTCTGCCTGTGGGAAAAAATGAACTGTGAAATAAACGGTCTAGTTTCAACCACTCTGAAGTTAAAGTGCATGCAGAGATGCAGATAAGCTACAGTGTTTTGTGATAGGTGGCTCTTTTGTGAAGTTGTACCAAGGCTACTGGTGAACTTTAGGAAGTAGCTAACATACATTACTGAACACTGAGTTTTACAGTTCAGAACTGAGATCACCCGGTGGGGTGATTTCATTTAAAAAGGTGGAAAAGCGAGAGTTGACCGTGGGGCTGCACCTCCCAGGCGCTCCTCATCTCCACCACCGTGGCGATGGAGCACCTGCGGTGTCTGGGGAGGCACAGGGCGCAGACAGACCACCAGTGACTCTTGCAGAAGAACTCCAGCAGACGGCTATGCTGCCCGCAGACCACCAGCTTCATTGCGGCGATGGGTTGGCACAGGCAATGCCAGGCCAGGGCCTCGCCGCCCCCCAGGTGAGGCTGCAGGTGCGCCTGGCAGAAGTTGGCCCGGCAGGTGACGCAGGCGCGCATCGCCGGCAGCCTGTCGTCCTGGCACACGTCACAGGGCACGTCACCCTTCCCTGCCCCCTCTCCCCTCGGCACACACTCCACCAGGGAGCGCAGCATGCAGTTGGAAGAAAGCAGGGGCCTGGTCTCGTACAGACGCCGGCACTGGGGGCAGTGGTACCGACACCTCGACGCCCAGTGGTGCTTGATGCACGCCTTGCAGAAGCTATGCCCGCAGGGTATTGTCACCGGGTCCTCCACTAGGTTCAGGCAAATCGGGCACTTCAGCTCCACTTTGGGCATAATCACAGCAATCTGGGAACCCTTGAATGCCATCCCTCTAGAAAAACAACAGAACATCAATTTAATCGTGTATTTATTTATAATTCCAAAGTGTCTTCTACAGTTTACAATTTCTACATGCGTCCACTTACACAGCTGAATGCAGTTAACGAAAATCAATAGGAGGACGAGTTCAATTTTGACTTATCAGACTAGCACAATATTAGCCCAAGCAAGCATTACTATTACTCAATATATGTGACCATTTGAATGTAGAGGGTTAAAACAATACTCTGATATTGTTCTGAACCGTGTTATAGAACACAATAATAAAAGAAAGCAATAGGTTTAATTACTCGAGACTTACTAGACCCGTTGGAAATCCGCGGTGCTAATTAGTGCTTTAAAGTTCAGAGACACTACTTCTAATTGCACTGGTATTTAGTGATTCCTGGACAAGGAGAAAGTGAACCATCACAACACGAAGTTGTCACGCCCATTTCTCACGAAACGAAACTTGAAATGTCTTGCTTTGATAAGTTTCTTTTCTGAAATGATAGAACGCGGACTCATCTGTTCTTAGTGTAAGAACACGATTTTTTTCACATTTGATGTTAAAGTCGTGTAGTAGCTAATTTTTAATGTGTGATAGCGGGAATTGGATTCCTGGCTTGTTATTGTATTTCGCAAGATTTCAGGGATTTCGTCAATATCACCATGTCTGAAAGTTAGTTTAATAAGTAGGCTTAAACAATTTTGCTTCCTATAGTACTGCGCCAATACAATACTAACTTTTCAACATTGTTGAAAGTACATTTTTAACACATTTTGTCTTTAGCGTGTTATAAATAAATTACTGTATGTGTAAGGTGAAATGTGTCAACGTACGACTGTGCTGCAAAGGGGGAAGTAAATGTTAGCCAATGCTGCACTGTGATTGGATAGCTTGTCGACAGTTCATGTGTCATTGGATAAAATGTCTGATCAGTGTAGGTTTTATGTGAAATGATTGGACGTACCGACAAACGGGAGCGGGACTTGATTCCCTACAAGAATGTCAGATGATTCGTAGTTAGTCAGGATAAAAAGGTAAATACGCTTGTATTATTAGTGTTTGATTTAGATCAAGCTAACCGAACACTGTCTAATATTGCAATGCACGGATTTGAATAATATAATTTATTCTCTTGTAGTAGTAGTTTAAACGTTTGAAGTTACAAAAAACAAGAGTAACAAAATAAAATTCGTTTCTATGCTTTAAGGGAACGTTGCAACTTTTATGTATAATTAGAGGTCTAAGATTTTATAGACATATTTTCTCAGATTAGTTGTTGATTCACAGTGCAACTCCATGGTTAAGAAATGAAAGTGAAAGGAGTAGCCTTCTCCAACAGTTTATAGTTCTTTATAGTTTCATGTCAGCCATTTTAACCATTCTAAGATTGGGACAATTTACAGACTTTTGTATTATTTTAACGTTTTGACACAGATTATACGCAAAGATGAAGTGCCCGAAATGTAGCCATGTTGCTTCGGAGCTGTCGGCTAAATTCTGTAGCGAATGCGGCTTTAAGTTACCAAAGCTGCTGGATGACAAAGCGTCAGGTGGGCGATGACAATTTATTATTCTTGCTAGTTATAAACAGCTAAATATACTACGTGTTCCTTCTTAAATCCTGTAAACTTGCAATACCGTGCTTATTAATGGACAGAAATTGTTTTGCTTATTACGTAGTTAAGTCATTTCTGTTGTTAGGAGACATTTTAGTACCAACCGTGACTTGTATATAAAATGGCAAGTTCTCTCTTTTGGTTTATTCCTGGTGTTCTTTTGATTGATAGGTGTCATAGGTGTAACTGATGTCTTCTGTAATTGGTCCAGTTGCAGGGGAGCCTCCGAGCCCAGCAGGACATGGGCCAGTGGACAGTGAGCCGGGCTCTCTGGGCCATCAGCCTGATAACCACTCCCTGAACCAGCCCAGCGAGCCGGGCTCTTTGGACCGCCAGCCTGATAACCACTCCCTGAACCAGCCCAGCGAGCCGGGCTCTTTGGACCGCCAGCCTGATAACCACTCCCTGAACCTGCCCAGCGAGCCGGGCTCTTTGGACCGCCAGCCTGATAACCACTCCCTGAACCAGCCCAGCGAGGTGAAGATGGACTGCGAGCCGGGCTCTTTGGACCGCCAGCCTGATAACTTGTCCCCAAAACGTCCCAGCGAGGATCTCCAGGACAACATCAAGAAAAAGGTGTGGCAAATAATGAATTTGGGAAGTAATTACCTTTTTAATAATTACCACGAGCTTGTATTGCAAATTATAATTGATCATTAAATTTCCTGAATGGTTTGTTAAGAACGTTTAAATTATATTATAAGAGGACAGATGTCATGGAGACTATATTGTTATTGTTTCTGTTATTATTCATACACGTATATGAATTAAGGTTTAAACTGTGGGACGGGAACCTCTGGAGGGGAAGTCAGATCAGTAACGGGACTGCAGAGAGGGGAGAGGAGATGTTTAAAGGCATCGTGAGACAGTGTCTATACAGAGTTGGACAATCCTGTTACTAGGGTGATTTAAAAGTGGCATGCAAGAGTATTGGTTTTCAAATTAAATACAGTTAATAAAAATAATAATAAGAATAATAACAACGATAAATATATTTCACATTCGAGCCACTACATCTACCTATGAGATGTAGTCTGTGCGGGTTGCCGGTTTGATTGATTGCTTTATAATATAATGAATGAAGCCTAAATATACTATTGAAGAGTAGAGCACTTTCCACTGTGGAGAATACAACATGTGCGCTCCCTTATGTTTCTAAATCGATTCTCTTCATGCAGAGAAAGAAAAGGAAGAACAAAAAGAAGACCAATGAGAAGCAGGCACTGGATTCAGGGAAACAGGAAGAGGGAAACGGGGATGACTGCTTGACCAATACCCTCTCCGAGATTTCGCTCGCAGAGAAACAAAATGATTTGCAGGAGGGGGCGGAGTTTTCCAGCTTCGAAAGTACCATCAGCACAATGGACGAGGCGCCAGATTCACTGCAGGAATCCTCTGGCCAGCCCGAACTCCAGGGTGAATGTTCTATAGAACCAGGGGAGCCCACTGTATTGGACAGGGTAAATGCCAATCAAACCCTGCCTTCGGAATCACCTGACACTCCCATGGAAGTGTCCGGTTCAGAGAGGAATCGGACGGAGAACGCGAGCCAGGACGTGGGAGAAAGCTCTGGTCCTGAAGATACCCAGAGGGCAACATACAAGGCCGCTCTAGTCGCCTCTCCCAGCGGTCATGGAGGTCCGGAGGAAGCTTCCAGGAAAGGTCCAGAGGACGGAGCCCCGAAGACGGACCCAAAAAAGCAACGGCCAGATGGAGAAAGCAACAAGGGCACAAAGGATGCAGCAAATTCACAAAAGTCTAACGTGGATCAGAATGCCAACGTGGAGCAGAGACAAACCAGGCAGAAAACGAAAGGCTCCCAACCAAGTCAAGAAAAAATGGCTTCTCCTTCAGCCAAAGAGGGGATGGTCTTTGGCCCACAGAGCAGGCCAGAGGTAAAACGCTGTTAGAACTTTAGGTTTGTCAAATAAACATGATCGAGGATATTTCTGTGGCGCTAACATGAACATAGTGTCAGATAAAACATGATAACTAGATAGATGGTGTGTATACTGTTTTCAGCGTAGCTAGTTTAGGAAACCCTGTTACTGGGTGGTCCGACTGTATTTGATACGGTCGATTCAGTTTCAGGAACGCTTATTTTGACACACAGTTTGCTGCTCTAACGCATAGGCGCTGAGCAGAACCCGTGGTGACCAGAAGGCTAAGACAGAGCAAACGCAAGTCCAGCAGTCTGCCAGCCCAAGAGGGGACTCCAGCCCGGCATCCCAGACACCGGGCTCCAAGAAGGGTCCCGGCAACCACGGAAGCACTGAAAAGGAGAAGGGGGCAGGAAAACAGGAAGTTACCCCGCCGGAAAGGTGACTTTTTGGTGGAAAAATTGTTTTTTAAAGAAAAGATTAAGATGCAGCAAATCTAGCATCTAGCCGTTGTCCTGGAGCTGAAATAATTCTGAAATGGTTCTGTCAGCTGCCAGTTTATGCCCGTTTGCTCTGGATATTTGTTTCCTTTTGAAGTGGGCGTTTGAATAAATGGACGATTGGGTTTGGGATGCCAGTTCAAAGCTAGCAGTAGATGGTGTAAGTTAACAAAATCACTTAACTCTCAAACCGTATTAGCTGTGCGGCAAAGAAGTAGCCTATCAGCACTGTATCAAGCAGATTACAGAGGGGGGAAAAAAAGTGCCATCTTTACGCAAAAAAAAAAGCATGATTACGCTCTGGATCAGATCCCTAGTGTCTCTAAGTGTGTTTCATTATCTGATGTATTTTTGTTTATCTAATTGCAGAAAACTCCAAGAGATTCCACTTAAAGAAAGGCTGACCATCCACTTCCATGCAGTCCTCTCCAAGGACTTTAAGCTGGAGATGGACGATTGCGTCTTCCTGAGGGCCGGGAGTCGTATTGGCACCTGGGAGGAAAACGCCACTGAGCTTTACCTGACTCGGTGAGTGTGTGCGTTGTGTTTGTGCGTGCGCGGGCGCGCGCGTGTCTGCACCTTTAATCTGTAGACCTATTAACCCCCGGCCCCCATTGACTGAGATTTCTTCACTTCTTTCTTTGTAGAAACCTGGGGGAACATGGGTTTTATGTACGTGGACAACTTGTTACGACCAAAACAAGTGCCGGTTCAGTTTCCATACCGTACAAATATGTTGTTTACAAAGCCAAAAAAAAGGTGTTGGAGTACGAGTATATCTATAAAACGGACGTGACGGAGATTGTCAACAGGTGCCTTTTCGTTAAACCGCACCTGCTCAGTGAGGAAGGTACAGTATTAAAACTTTTTAGCTATATTTTCGAGCGAGTTGAGCCCTGGTTTTGGAATTTTCTGTGAGTTTACTTAGCTAATTACCTGTACTTAATTACTAGGTGCGTTAAGTAAAAATACAGGTGACGTTATTTAGTTCCTTAGCAGGCAGGCATAACTAACTTTGATATATTTACTGCTCATTTTACGTGACAGCTGTGCTGTTTTAGTTTCAGTTAGCGACTCTGGGACAGGGTCTGGGACATGTGAGCTTTGTGTGTACAAGTAGTGGTTTTATTTTGCGTTATACCTAGGCGAATGGCACCAGTTCGATGACATCGTCTGTGTCGAGCCCTCCAAAAGCGTGCTAAAACGGCTGAAAGAGACGATTTGGCCGCAGGAGCGGACGAGTATTATACAGGGACGAGAGATTGCTGGGAACGTCATGCTAGAGACCATCTTCAGCCACCTCTCCAGGTGGAGTGACGTCAACATCAAAACGTTCCTCACCCAGCTGCATCAGTTCCACGAGATTTACGCCAACCCCTACGTGTACGAGGGGAGGGAGAAAAAATGGAACGCGTTAGGATACGGAGAGAAGGAGGTGAGTGGCAGAGCATCACCGCAAACAACCGATCTGTGTCGCCTCGATGTGGAGATATACGTACGCGGCTTTTAAAATCTGTAACGTAAAAAGGATTCATTAAATGCATGTAGTTGCTATGTCAATAACAGAGTGACTGAGAGAATGCCTGATCATAATTATAGAATTTTTGTTCCACTCTCCCCTTAAGGTGAACGGCCTTCTGAAAGAGTTCATGCTGGAAAAGGTTATTCCTCAGCCAAAGGACGGGGATGGAAAGGGCTTATTGGAAGAGCCCTTTAAGGCTGCGATAATCTCACTGTATGTCTGTTTGAAGTACAAGATTAAGGTGGACAAAGAACTGACACGTTTCTGCAATGCCTTGTGCTTGCCAAATCTGCTTAAAGCGGAGTTCCTGCAGTTCTGGGATGACTTTTCGAAATCGTTTTCCGTTTTGAAAGGGTAAGTTCTTCGTCTGCATTTATGTTCTGTGTACAGACTCATTTGTGCTTCAGGGTGTTACCCCTGCTCTGATTGGTGTTCTCGTCCCAGTCAGTCGCACGCTTACTACAAAGTGAACACTAGGGACGGCTGCAGGTTTGAATGCGCAAGGATGCGATTACCGGTCTTAAGCACGTTCTTCAGATGTGTTTTTTGTTCGCCGTTAGTGTGAAACCAGAGTTGTCGCTGTTGTGTCCATCAGATCACACATGTTCCTACACATTTCTGTGAGTAGCCAAGCGCTAGACTAACCCTCTCCTGTTGTCCAGGCTGTCAGATGTGGTGGAGGCCCTGATTCTCGCTGTGAAGCACGGCGGCATGCCGCGATGGATATTACTGCTTCCTCTGCTGCACTTCCTGAAGCAGTCCTCTGTGCCGTTTGAACCTGTTCTACTTGAGGTCAACCCGAAGTATGACCTTTCCTGGGCTGGACTGCAGGGCCTGAAATTGGAAAACACCAAATATCTCACTAGCCAAGACCGGAGGTGCTTGCGGTTGCGTTGTTTACCCGTTAGACCCGTGGCTTTAGTTTAAACGTGCTTTGTTTTTTTCCTTTCTGCCTTTTTACCCTAGGAATTGTTTCTGTTGCACTGAAGTTGTTGCGTTTCCCTTATACGTCTTGTATTGCGTTTTCTCCCTTCAGGGCCATGCTGAATTTAATGAAAGCACATAAACACCTGGTGGAAGTGGACCAGTTGCTGTCGCGCTCTTGGATGTTCCTGGTCACTCTTGAAGATCTGGTTGAGTGTAGCTCCATCCTGCCAGTCGACCTGTTGGACATTCTCCACGTCACGGCGGGCAAGATGCCTGCTGAAGTCACGTACAGCAACTGTACGGTAAGTTTTTGAATTGTGGGGTTTACTGTTCGATCTAACCCTAAATGAATGCCTCGATGCCCGTCTACCAAGTTATGATCGCATGACTCACTGTCTGTCAGAGCGACTAGACTTTATTCTATGTTTAAATACATTTATTTCTCTCCTCACCCCTCCTCCAGGCCGTGTCTGACGTGCTCTCACAGATTCAAAAAAATCTAATTGAACATCAATACAGGTAACTTACTTTGGTTTACATATTGTGAGGCTGTGTGTATTTGGATGTCGGTTTATTTGTTAAGTCAACCCATGTCAAAACATGTTTGATATTGACATTATGTAGTCATAGCAGTAATGATAGTAAGCTATAATTGCCATACAGGGACCGTGTCCACATTTTGAGAAACCTATGCCCCCAATTACTAAAGATAGCCCCAAATGACTCCTAATGTGGCCTTTCTTGACTGTATCAGACTTAATCAATTGCACAGTGAAAATATTCAGTTGGTCTGATGAAACTAAACCTCCAAAAGGTGACTTAGGGTGTGTAATGTTAAATATAAAACATATTGAGGGATATAATGCATTTAATATAATTGCACTCAGTGGCTAGTTAATTAGCTGCCTGATGAACTGGCCTCTGAGTGTATATCATAATTCATTTATCTAATATAATAGGTTTCAGGACTGCAGTTTAACAGTGTTCCAGTTTTGTTCAGTTCAGTGGGTCAGGAATACAGACAATGAGTCTTACTCTGTGATTAATGTGAGGTGATGAACGTGTGTGTGGGAAGGTAAAGTGCGTTTTACTCGGGAAAGGACAAAAAAAACAACAAAACAAAAGAAAAGGTATCCCTCGTGTGTGTGTGTGTGTGTGTGTGTGTGTGTGTGTGTGTGTGTTTGTAGTGAGAGATTATTCATGCTTAGTGTTGAAGCAATGAAATCTGTAATGTTTAGAAAAAAAGACTACTTTAAAGATTACCTAAACTGTCATTTTTTTGTCATTTACTTTTTCTGCAGTGGTTATAATGAAGGCTATGGAGAAAAGTGCTTGGCAGTGTCAATAAAACTGCTGGAGAAAATCTGCAAAAGTGTCAGACCCCCAAACTACTCTCAGAATTTCACACAGATTCCTGTGATGTGCATGAATCTGGTTATGTCCGTTTCCGGCTTTGCCCGGTCTTCCGAGGCGCAGGTATGTTCTGCTGATGAAAAGCGTAGACGACTGGGTCGACCCCGCGCTTTCGGTTTGTGTGAGGCACCTGAAACGACGGCACCTCCGTGACTGGGAAAAGAGTGAAACTTGCTGGAACAGATGTTTATCTTGTGGGACTTTTAAAACGGCTTGTTTGAAAATGTGATGAACTGTGATGAACTTTTTGCTCCAGGGCGCTGAGGATGTGGGCGGGGACAAGCTCAGTGAGAAGGCGGAGCTGTTGCTGTCTGAGGCCATGAAGACCACGCGTAGCTGGATCAGTCGGACCTACAAGGGCAGACTTTTGAGCAGCGGCTACTTGAGTGTCAGCCTAACGTCAGAGATCGACGTGAGAACTGTTTGCAGGTTTTGTCGTTTGTCGTTAATGTCAGAAGACAGAACTTTGAAATTCAAGTCATTCAAATTTAGTTTCTTCTGTCTACCATTTTTGTGCATGACCAGGTTTGTCCCCTAGTAGCAAAATCGAATAAAAAAACGCATTAAAAATATAATATGACGATAAAAGTTTCAAATGTTTAATATGGGGTGGGGAAACATTTGCATTTTATAAAACAGAAAAGTTGAATGAAAATTGAAAATACTTGAAATGCACATTACATTTTTAATAACGATTCTTAGATGTGGAACGACGTGATTTCTCTCGACTTTGGAAGCAAAGAATTTACGAAGAAGTGGAGGCAGACCTTCACTACTGATTTGGAAGGAAAACTTAAGAACGTGAGAATCTGCTATAATTACACTTTTCTGTTTTCCCACTAGCCGTTCCACTGCGCACTTGGGACGGAAACATTTTTTTCTTTGGTTTGTTTCAGGAGCCGTCCCTCGATCAAATTCAGATCTACTGCTCCAAAATCGAGGAGCTGAACCAGTCCCATCCTCATGTGGGGAAGAGTGTTGAGAAATGTGCTATACAAGCCATTGGCTCCATTTGCCAGGTAAGGGTCACCTGTGAAAAAAGGACGTGTAGGTGGAGCCAAAGCCATAAATGTTGAAGTATGTCACCTGTGTATGTTGAAGAATGTCATCCTGACCTTGTGACTGTTGTAGGACTTTTTCCACTGGCTAGGTCATTCAAGGTTTAAACATCCAGTTTCAAAATGTTTCTTTCACGCCCAACATAATACGTTTTTACCAGAGTAAAGGGTAGTTTAGTGATTTTATGTCAAGGGTTCGGGTAATTACCTAAGTAAACTCAGCGAAAGCTTTTTAAACCCTAGACGACTGTTTAAACACACGCTCAAGTTCTAGCACAATTTTTAATTTAGTATTTCCCATCGTTTGCTTCAACAGTCCAAGTCGGAGGCAAAAGTTTTTGAAATCATTAAAATAGACTTCTGGAAGTTTGGGAGGCTGGTCTCCGAGATGATTCTGAAGTCCTGGCCCAAAGATCCTCGTGGACGGTACCTGGATGGAGAGGAGGTGGCTCTCCGGCACCTTCTTAATTGGTCCGCCGCTAAGAACATCTTTCAACTCCTTGGTACTCCCTCAGTGTGTCTGCAACACAAATCACCATTTTGCTTTCTTTTTTAATTTGATTATAAAAGTGTTTGTTTATCATTTTTTCTTTTTCTTTTAAGTACATTCGCTTATGTTTGTTCCCCACTTGCACAAAGCATTACTAATGTGTTATCTGTTTCAATGTTGATGTGTGTATTTTTCCTGAAGGTACAGATGAGAAGCTGATCGAGCGTCTTACTGATGACGCGAACGAGAAAATTGCTTTGGCGAGTTCAGCATTTGACTCGTTTTTAAGCTGGTTTATCAGTGGAAAGATCCCCATCAAGCTTCTCAATCACATCTTGGAGAAGAAGAACACGTTTATGGAACTTCTGAAGATAGGTGAGAATATCACATTGTGTGGTTTATCTGTTGGTTGAAGCTGGTTCTCACAACCAGCTTTTACTATAAGGGCAATCTGGTAGAGCTTGGTTGGCCAAAGCAGGTGAAGGTGTATGGACACAGAAGACCTCAACTTGGCAGACTCGTGGAATAGTGACTTCGGTTTTGGCATGTAACCAGGAGGCTGCAGGCCTAAGGCCTAAATCCTGGTGAGGTTGCCGCCCGTTGGATTTAAAAGGCCCAGCTGTAAAAACTGAAGTGTAAATCTGTGAACTGAAACTGTATGTAGGGTTAGGGTGTCTGTTTATTAAGAAAGTTTATCAAGATTGGTCCTCTGTGTAGACTACCTGTGCGATGACAAGCGGTACAAGGATGGCCAAGCCATGAAGAGACTGGTGGAGTGGAGACAGGAGGAGGTTAAGGCCGTCTACCACGAGAAGGAGCTGGTGGGAAGTCTGCTTATCATGTGTCAGAAACTCCAGGAGCACCTTACAGGTTTGTGTGTGTGTGTGTGTGTGTGTGTGTGTGTGTGCTCACTGGTATTATTGGTGTGTAGCTTTTGACATGGGTATAGAGGGGGATAGGTCTTCACCGATTAACTTTCATTCTAA
>JAOVYW010025038.1:3611-19281 GCA_025775045.1 Hiodon tergisus | reverse complement strand
CACTGGTATTATTGGTGTGTAGCTTTTGACATGGGTATAGAGGGGGATAGGTCTTCACCGATTAACTTTCATTCTAAGGGAATCTACTATAATTATATTTTCCAGGGGTTCTCTCGACAGCCTTTGGGGTCAGGGAATAATGTTCCTCCCGGTTTGGTTCTGGGTTTTCTGTTTTAATTTCTTAAAAATATTTCTCAGTGTTTCTCAACTCTCCTTGATGGGATAAATCATAATGCGTCCCTATGTATGGGGGATTACAGATGATCTCATTGGTGATTCGGGACATATAACCAACTGGATTGTAGAACTCTTGGACCAGATTTTGGACCTCTGACAATGTTTATGATTTCACCTTTTTTGCTTGAGGTAGAGGTCATGGAATATGTCAGGTGTATTTTTTTGTGCAAAAAAAGTGTGTATTGTGCAAAATACTATGGAAAACTGACAGGATATGCTAGAGAGTATATACTGAAGTATAATTATGTTTGTGTATTCTCAACAAAAGCAACCATCGATAAATGATGGCTTGGAGGCTGTATTACACAGTTAAATTAATTAGTAAGGACATTTCGCGGTTAGATAAGTTACCATATTACAATACTTCTGGAATTGTTTGTGAATTTCAGTTGAGTTGGGAGACTTGGAGGAAAGATACCAGACTGATATTGAATCGAAGAACCTGGACCAGTTAATGTTGGTTCACCAGTTGGACGAAATTTCTTCCGCGATGTCTGATGAAGTCACCTTCTTCAACCTCGACGAAGACACGAGACAGATGGCAGAGGTGCTGCACACCTTCAAAGACAGCTACATCTTCAAGATGTGCTGGGAGAACCAGGCGAAAGAGCACATCGATGACGAGAACGAGGGGGAGGGGGTGGAGGACCAAGAACCTCCGGCCACCCTTGCAGTGATAGATAAAGACATTTTTCAGCCAAGCTACAGTAGATTTAAAATGATCTACACAAACCTGAAGGATGGGACTCTCAGCCTGCAGGAGGTGGATGTTGTCTTCGATGCCTACAAAGGCAAGTATGAGGAGCTGAAGGAGGATCTGGACATCATGTGCAGAACTGACTTGTCCGATAACAAGCGGTGGATACAGAGAAGGATCCAGCAGATCGAACAGTACCACGAGCTCCACCTGGCCGTTGAGTCAGCCCAGGTCATCATGAAAGTCAAGCTGACACTTGGCCTTCAAGGGGACTTCAAAATCGTGGACACCCTGCTTGAAGTTGTAAGTTGTAGATTTGGGTAGACCCGATTTGTTTAGAATTTAAGAAACATTTAATGTATGTTGGGCACTTAAGATGTATTCTTTAATGCTCTCTTTACAGACGCTTGTTTCAATCAGTATTTCTACAAATTGCTCTAATCTTCGTCTATAAGCCAGTAACATCTGAACGGCTCTCGGTGTTTTCCGTTTTCAGACTCACGTGGACTTTAAGAGGGAGAGCCTGGATCGCATTGACAATGACTTGGTGCAGGCCAAAAAGGTTCTGGTGAACATCACCGAAGCTCGCAGACAGTGCCTTCAGGAGCTGAGTTTCAGGAAGAACTTTATCCTGTGGGTCAAAGAGGCCCTCATAGGTACGTCATCACCGGATGTGCATGAATGCAAATAGAAATGGAATCGGTGCATCTACCTACGTGATCAGTATTATTGTAAAATAATCTTTATTTATCTATTCAATTCATGAATCGAGCTGTTCATCGTTCCTGCATTGTCACGACAGATATAAATGAGCTAAAGGTCTTTGTGGACCTGGCCTCCATCTCTGCTGGGGAGAATGATCTGGATGTTGACCGGGTGGCCTGCTTCCATGACGCTGTCCTCGGCTATTCCTCCATGCTGTACGATCTGAAGCCCGATGCTGGCTTTGTGGACTTTGAGAAGGCACTGAAGAAACTGTGGAAGGCTCTCGAGAATGATCATAATCTGCCCAAAAAACTGGTAAGATTCTGTCCAAGGTGCATTAAAGGAACAAGTTTTTTTTTTTCTCGATCGATTTTTATCTGTTACTCATATAAAACTGGCACACAAACTGGTTTAATGAACTACCTCCAAGAAGGATGCATCATTCGATGTAATCCTTTCTTGTCTATAATATTGTATTTTATAAGAGTCACTTAGCGATTGGCTCTCTCTCTGATTTAGGTAGTTTGAAGAGCTGCCTTTTCTTTGAGACAGATTCCATGCACATGTTCTGTTGCTTTGAACAGCCCGACTTGTTAAGCAGAGACAGCCACACAAAACTTGTCCTCTGATTTCAGCGTGACACCGCGCGCCACCTGGAGTGGCTGAAGACGGTGAAGGACAGCCACGGCTCCGTAGAGCTCTCCTCGCTCTCTTTAGCCTCTGCCATCAACAAGAACGGCATCTACATCATCGGCTCTCACGGAGACAAGAAGGTGTGTTTGCTCGTCTGTGTGCGTGTGTGTGTGTGTGTACACCTGTGTGTTTTTCCCTTCGTGTGTTGTGAAACCCTGATGTGTGTGTCTTATCCCCAGTTACGATTATGAATATCCACCTTTTGCGTTATGCTAATCACATTTAAAAACAAAATATTAGTAATTCTGAACGTTCAGGAAAATATTTGGGTAGCCTCAAACTGTGAGCTGGCTGTTTATAATGCCAAACTCGATGCACCTGGGAGTACCGAATGTACCATTCTGGTACCTTTTTGAAATTACGACCCATGTGTCTTTGGCCATCTTTCTTTTCTCCAGCTGACTCTTGACACAGCCCTGAAGCTGCAGATCCCTGAGGAGCACGATGATGGGCAGGAGATACGCTCCTACTCCCTGGAGGACCTGAGGGAACTGCAAAACAAACTCATGCTGATGTCTGGGAAGGGGGACCAGGGCCAGGGAGAGGTGGACCGCTTTGCTGAGGTAAGCGTCGGGTGCTCAGGGCTTCTGTTCCTGAAGTTTTGAGGTAACTTAGGGTAGGTCGCCCTAAATCAACACTCACTGCAACTCTTTTTTTTCTGTCTCGCTTTCAGAGCAGAGCAGAGTAGGTTAAAAATGTGTGTAAAATGTCTTCCGTTATTAGAAATGTATTTCAGACGCACTGGTCTCCCTTTTGACAGTTTTTTTGTTTTCTTGTTTACCTAGATTTTTGACAGTGTCCAGAGGCTAGCTGCGGTGTTCATTGATCTGTTCACTGCTGGAAACCCACTGTTCAGGCACTGGGAAGCCAATGTCAATTGCAGCCTGTTCAGTGAGGCAGGAATCATCATGGACTTCAATCTGGGCGGCATCATTGGCGAGATCATGGTAGAGGGAACCGTGGTTGAGCAGTTGCCGAAACTGTGCAGGAAAATGGAGACGTGTCTGAGCTTTTGGAAAGACTTTATGGACAAGCAAAGATCTCAGCATTACTACCTCAATTATTACACAGCTGAGCAGATAGTCTACCTCTGCCAAAAGCTGATTCAAAAAAAGGTGAACGAAAAGTTAGAGGACCAAGTTCTGATGATGCTCTCCTTCCTCAAACCCAACTGCAAGGCATCCGACTTAAGGCAAACATGGCACCAGCTGCAATATGAAATCCTTAACAAGAAACCTGAGCAAAATGAGGAATTAGCCTTTCAGACCTTTGAGTTGACTAAGAGTACGGAAATTATTGAAAATTTTGGGAGCGATGATTGCTTTGAAGACCTGCCAAGTCTGGTGGAGCAAGCAAGTGGTTCAGGTAAACTGGGTTTGGTGTGGAATGCCTACATGAAAGACATGACGCATTTTCTTCCAGACTCGTTAGACATCGGAAATCTCGGGAGGCTGCTGGAAATATTGGCAAACAAAGAGGAAGACATTGGTGTTGAAAAGAAAAGGACAGTTTGTAGAACCTTGCCCAAGGGCTTCTCGAGTGGACGGCCGAATCTCATCATCTGCCCACACGCCGAAATCCTGACGTCTTGCATCTGCATCTACATGAGCAGTGAAGAGGAGCAGCTGCCCACGTACGATGAGGTTCTCCTGTGCAGCTCCACTACAACATACGAGCAGGTGGAGCTCTTCTTCAGGCGATGCCTCACGCCGGGTTACAAAGGGGAGAAGATCTACACCATGTTGTATGCCGACTGTCTTGCCTATGAAGTGAGCTACAAAGTCGAGCAGCTCTTTCAGCAGCTTGAAAGGCAGAGCAGGAAGGACTACCGGCTTGTGATTATCTGCAACTCGGAACGGGAGCACACCTACCTCCCCTCGGCCTTTAGTCAATTCAGGCTGCACATGGTCCCCCAGGAGCCCTTGGACAAGATTCGGAGGTACCTCTCAAAGCATTATACCGTTCCGTTGGATCAGTCCAGTGCTGCAGCTGTATTCAAAGGCAGACAGTTTGTTGGCGTTGTATCTTCTTCAAGAGCAGGAGTTGGTGAGTAGATCAAAAAAGGTTGGATGGCAACTCGGCAGCTAAACGCTCTGAGCGGATTTTCTGACTTAATATTTAATTAAAATATTGCCTTTGCTTCCAGGAAAATCGCTTTATATTCAGAGACTCTATGAAGAACTGAAGAAAACTTCGAAGAAGCAGTCACTGCTGAAATGTTTTCGCTTGATTGACCCAGGGGTAGATGAAAATGCCATTCTTCAGTCTTTGCTTAACTGCCCTGAGAAGGACCTCACAATCTTTCATTTTGATATTACATCATCCGTAAGTATTATTAACGGCTTACAACTCTCCAATCAGGCTTTGTGTGTCTTGGGAGATTTGATGTCGTTCTTGCATTTTGGTTATTCTCTAGATGATCAAGTTCACACTTGCATTTTTTGTTTAACAACATTAGTCTTAAGTGTTGCATAAGAAATGCTGATTGCGTTTGTGTTTCCTAATTTTTGTTTAAAATTTTAATCAGGTCCAGAAAGGCTTGCATGAATTTCTGTTCAAACTATTGGTTCTCCACTACTTGATGGATTCTGAGGGACGGATGTGGAAATGCAGCAGTAAGCACCTGTATGTCATTGAGACCTTGCAATCCACAGGAAATTGGGTCAGAAATGGGCCAAAACCTGTAAGTCAAGATAGTTGTTTTTTTTTTTTTCAATTTAGTGATGTTCCAAACAGGCTGATGAACTTTGTCTTGATATGATTTATACTTTTCTCCATACAGGGTACAAATCCCCCTATTGCCTTCCTTGAAATGTTTCCAAACATTTTCTGTCAAACTCCCAAAGAGGTTCTGGAGACAGAAATGAGGATGCAAGATTACCCTTCCATGGAAGAGTTTGAAGACCCACTCATGGATGACCAGGAGTTCAGAAGCGAAGCATTCCAAAGGCCGTATCAGTATATTAGACGATTCCACAATGGCCAGAGTCTAGATGACTTTAAGTATGCTGGTGTCGAGGGGACCCATGTGGAGTGTCTGCAGTTGCTTTTTTTATACTGTGGCATTGTAGACCCATCGTGGGCAGAGCTGAGGAACTTTGCTTGGTTTCTTAACTTGCAGCTTCGAGACTGTGAGTCATCCGTCTTCTGCAATGCCGCTTTAGTTGGAGACACGCTGCAGGGCTTCAAAAACTTTGTGGTCGATTTCATGATTCTAATGGCTAAGGATTTTGCCACGCCGTCACTCAGCATCTCTGACCAGAGCCCTGGTAGGCAGCAGGCACACATAGTTGGAGTGAATGAGGAAGACTTGGCTCCCTTCCGCATCAGGAAAAGATGGGAATTGGAACCGCACCCTTATATATTCTTCAACGCTGACCACACATCCATGACGTTCATTGGTTTTCACCTTCAGATTAATGGCCAGGAGGGGGTCGACGCGATCGATCCTCTGAATGGAACTGTGATCAGGAAAAACATTATGACTAAAGAGCTGTACGAAGGCCTCAAGCTACAGAGAGTTCCTTTCAACTTCGATTTTGACCAGCTCCCTAGAGGTGAGAAAATCGAGCGCCTTTGCAATGTCCTGGGAATCCAGTGGCCTTTGGACCCTGACGAGACTTACGAACTGACCACCGACAACATGTTAAAAATTCTGGCCATTCACATGCGGTTCAGGTGTGGCATCCCTGTCATCATTATGGGTGAGACTGGCTGTGGGAAGACCCGGCTCATAAAGTTCATGTGTGAACTGCAGAGGTATGGGGTCCCCACAGAGAACATGAAACTCGTCAAAGTTCATGGAGGTACAAGTTCCGATATGATCTACGGCAAAGTGAGAGACGCTGAGGCCATCGCTTTCTCCAACAAGCAGGAATATGGCTTTGACTCCGTTCTCTTCTTCGACGAAGCAAACACAACCGAGGCCATAAGCAGCATTAAGGAAGTCCTCTGTGACAGTTCCGTCGCAGGAGAGCGCTTGAGTGCAAACACTGGTCTGAAGATCATTGCCGCGTGCAATCCTTATAGGAAGCACACGGATGAAATGATCCGTAGGCTGGAGTCAGCCGGCTTGGGATACAGAGTCCGGGCTGAGGACACCGATGAAAAACTTGGTTCCATCCCCCTCCGTCAGCTGGTGTACAGGGTGCAAGCACTGCCACCCAGCATGATTCCGTTAGTGTGGGACTTTGGACAGCTCAATGACCACACTGAAAAAATTTACATTGAGCAAGTAGTTCAGAGGGTGGTCAAGAATAGTTTGATCGATCAATGCTACGTCAAGGTCATCACTGAAGTTCTTGCCTCATCGCAGAAATATATGAGGACCAGGAACGATGAGTGCAGCTTTGTGAGTCTCAGGGATGTGGAGCGCTGCATGCAGGCTTTTGTGTGGTTCCACAACAATCACAATATGTTGCTCACTGAGCTCCAAATATTTCTGGAGAGAAATCTGAAGGATGGAAAGAGTGGGGGAAACCAGAGGTTGACAGATGAGAGAGATCCTGTTCTGTGGTCTCTGATAATGGCTGTCGGTGTTTGTTACCATGCCTGCTTGGAGAACAAGGACAAGTACAGGAGAAAAATCTGCAAAAAGCTACATTCTTACAATCCACAGAAAGTGATGCAAGAAATCTCTCTCATGCAGGACCTACTCTTGAGTGGTGTCCCACTGGGGGAGACAATTGCGAGGAACAACGCTTTGAAAGAAAACGTTTTCATGATGGTAATCTGCATTGAGCTCCGCTTACCACTCTTCCTGGTTGGGAAACCTGGGAGCTCAAAGTCCTTGTCTAAGACCTTAGTTGCTGACGCCATGCAGGGTCAAGCAGCTCACTCTGAGCTTTACAAGAAACTGAAGCAGATTCACCTGGTCTCCTTCCAGTGCAGCCCACACTCCACGCCCGAAGGCATCATCAACACGTTTAAACAGTGTGCACGCTTTCAGGAGGGAAAGAACCTGAGCGAGTACATCTCTGTGGTGGTGCTGGATGAAATCGGCCTAGCCGAGGACTCCCTGAAAATGCCACTGAAAACACTTCACCCTCTGCTGGAGGAAGGGTGCATTGATGACGAGCCACTGCCCCACAAAAAGGTTGGCTTCATCGGCATCTCCAACTGGGCCTTGGACCCAGCTAAAATGAATAGAGGCATCTTTGTGTCCCGTGGGGACCCAGATGAAAAAGAGCTGATTGAAAGCGCCAAAGGGATATGCTCGTCCGACAAGATGATTCTGGAGAAGGTCCGGGACTTCTTTCAACCTTTTGCTAGGGCTTACCTGAATATTGGCCGGAGACAAGGAAAAGGGTTTTTTGGCCTCCGGGATTACTATAGTCTGATCAAAATGGTGTTTGCGATCACAAGGGCCTCTGAGCAAAAGCCCACTGCCAATCAGATTGTGGAGGTGGTGCTGAGAAACTTCAGTGGTAGAGATGACGTGGACGCCGTGACCGTCTTCACCAACAGGCTGCAGATCCGTCCAAATCTGGAGACCATTAGTGCTATTGAGCTGGTGCGACAGAACATCTCAGCCATTGGTCAAGATGATGAGTGTCGATACCTGCTGGTTCTGACTAAAAATTATGCCGCTCTCCAAATACTCCAGCAAATGTTCTTTTCCGACTGCTGCCATCCTGAAATTATCTTCGGCTCCAGCTTCCCCAAAGACCAGGAGTACACTCAGATTTGCCGTAACATCAACCGTGTGAAGGTCTGCATGGAGACAGGGCAGACAATTGTTCTGCTGAACCTTCAGAATCTCTATGAAAGTTTGTACGATGCCCTCAACCAGTACTATGTTTGTCTGGGGGGCCAGAAGTATGTGGACCTGGGACTGGGAACCCATCGTGTGAAATGCAGAGTACACAAAGACTTCAGGCTCATAGTCATTGAGGAGAAGGAGGTGGTCTACAAGCAGTTCCCGATTCCCCTCATCAACAGGCTAGAGAAACATTATCTGGACATTAACACTGTTCTTAAGCTTGAACAAAAGGAAATTGTCAAAGAGCTGGAGAGATGGGTGGGATTGTTTGTTACTGTTCTTAAACACACGATGGCCCCCGTGACATACAAATACTTGCCAGCTGACATCTTCGTTGGCTACCACTCCGACACCTGTGCCTCCGTGGTCCTGCAAGTGACTGAGAGGCTCAAAGGAGGTCCGGAAGGGACGGAGGCAGTGAGAAAAGTCCTGGATGAGGCTAAGCTCATCCTTTTGAACTGTGCCACCCCGGACTCTGTGGTTCGGCTCGACTGGACTGGTCTCCCTAAGGTGGAGATCGATCAGCTGGCCAGAATATACTGCGAAGAGCAGAAGCACGACTCCCTTGCCGACTTCATCCTTTCTCACACGCAACTGGAGGAACGACGCCACAACTCATTCACTGAGGTAATGCTCGCCTTCACCCACAAACTGCAGAACAGTTAGAAGTGTAGCATGCTTGGGTTATTTCATTTGAATGTTTATGTTATTAGCCTCACTTCTTCTACTTTTTCTTTGAAGGTCACAACGTTCTCAAGGCTTTTGACGGCTTCTGACACAGGGCAGCTCCAGGGGGCTGCTGGAGCCATTGAGCTCCTCTCTCTACAGCAATTTGACACAGAGCACTCGTTCCTCAAAAAGATCAGGTCTGCACAAATAGCTTTGTCTGTCTGTCTGTGCAGCCTCCTTGATATTTGCAGGAGAAAAATTAATAAGTAAGACTGACCTGGCTGTTGTTATGTGACTAGGCAATTTCTAGATTCCGTATGTGGAGACAAAATCCTCATCATTCAAACGGAATTTGATAATGGCAACCTGAGCACAAACCTCATCGCATCTGCAAAGTACGTCACGTCTTAAAACCCAAATGGCTTGACCTCTCGCTTGTTATTCACAAACCGATCCTACTGGATTGATTCATCTTCGCTGTATGAATGTCCTTTCAGGTATTCTGCCATAAATGAAATTAACAAGTCAAAGGAGGAAGAGGTGAAAGGGAAGGTGTTTGTGTACTTCATTACCAAATTGCCAAGAATTGAAGGAGGGACTTCCTATGTTGGATTTCATGGAGGTCAGATAAATTATGCTATAAATTTGCTATACAAATAATTTGTGATGTACATTTTAGTTTCTTAGCAGACGCTTTTATCCAAAGCGACTTACATAGCTTTACAATTTCTACATTAATCCACTTACACAGCTGGATATTTTAACTGAAGCAATTCAGGTTAAGTACCTTGCTCAAGGGTACAACAGCAGGGGTGGGACTTGAGCCAGCAACCTTTTGGTCTCAAGCCTGTCACCTTTATCACTACACCACCGGCTACCAGTGTTTTAATCTCGCCCTCTCTCCTTGAACAGGCCCCTGGAGGTCCGTGCACATTGATGATCTCCGAAAATCCAAAGATATTGTCTCGGACATTAAAGCGCTTAGAAATTTGACCATCAGCCAACTTTTTGAGGAGGTGGAAAAACCAGAGGGTAATTTTATGTTGCATCCTATTGTGTAGAACTACGTTATGCTGTATGTATATATAGATATATATATGTGCGTGTGAGTGTGTGTGAATGACCGGGATATTATGTGTTTGGTGTGATGCTTGATGGTAGGCCATTTAAATAATAATTAGCAGAAGGATTGTTAATGTTTAGACGTAGACTGGAAAAAGCAGTGCAGTTGTGTCTCCACGAGCCTAGCCCTTAACCTTCTTCCCATAATACGTCCAGCCATGTAAATCAGTCGGGTTGTCGGATAACCGCCAAGCACGTCAATAAGCTATGTTGTTTTCAGAACGTTCTTGCAAGATAGAAAAGGTTTGATGCAATCGTTAAGATGGGTCTTTTTTTTTTCTCCTAGCAATGGAAGTGGAAGGGATGCCGGCCGAGGGGATGCCGGCCGAGGGGATGCCGGCCGAGGGGATGCCGGCCGAGGGGATGCCGGCCGAGGGGATGCCGGCCGAGGGGGAGCGTCCCGAACCCACAGTGAGTCCTTTAAGGCTGATTATCAAAAAATGGGCTGGAGTGGGTCCTTTGGAGGTATCTTAACCCCCACCCCCCCATTCTTTGGGTCGCTGCACGTGTAACATATAAATGTCGAATCACGTCTTGGGGCTGCCACTGCAGACTGAAAGTTACTGTTTGCCACTTCAGTGCAGTTCTTTGTTTTAAACTGGGGACATCCATTGCAATTGTTGAGGACCATTGTGACCTGTGGAACTAGTAACTAGTGCCTGCCTCTAACCTGAATTAAGCAAAGAATATATACAGTGGTGTGAAGGGTAAAACAATTTTCTAAGCTCATTAGAAAGCCCCTCTGTATAATGTGTAAATGCGAGCGTTGTGCTTCGCTTCTCTTGCTGCAGGACTGGGAGTCTGTCCTGGACACCACGGCTCTGGTGCGCAGCTGTGTGCAGAGTGCCGTGGGAATGCTCAGGGACCAGACCGAGGACGGGATCCGGAGTGCCAGGAGGGTGGAGATCCTGTTGACGCTGTTGGCCGATGGAGAGGAGCTGAGAGGTGACCGGCTCGTGCCGTTCCACAGGGGGATTTCTCAGCCAATCCGAGGGGGAGCTCTTCTTTCTCACATGACACGGGAGAAGGGGGGGATGTGCCAAGTAATCGGGCCCTATGTAATACAGTTCCAGAGCGGTCTGCGTAGCCTGCAGTTTTTTCTTCTTCTTCTTTGTGCGCAGGAGTGTTTTTGAAAATCGTGAAGAAGCGCCTCCACTCGCTGCTGTCGACGCACGATGGATACACCCTCTCGCCCAATAGCTGGGTCTTCAAGGAGGCGTCCAACATAGATGCCCTGCAGGAAGGCGGGACGTTTCGGTACGTGAACCCAATCAGGCAGGGCCTAGCATATGCAGAAATCATCTTTATCTGATGTGTGTATTTTGGCTTTTAAGATGTTAGATGTCCGCTCTCATAAAACCTCACAAAACTATATTGTATATGGATTTTTTTTTTAAAGCATTTATTTTGGTATCTGATCTGTAAAATTAGTATTGCTTTGTAGGTAACACACCTCTTATATATAAATGTATAAAATATGAGTGGTTAAGGGATAATGTGTGGACAAAATTAATTAAGGTTGAGTGTTAAACTTGGTTTATTATAAACACAAACCAAAGTCTTTTGCTCAGTAAGACACATTTGAGTTGAATAAAAAGGTCTCTCGTGGCCCGACCATGCCCTGTGTTTGGCCTCTGCAGACACACTCTGTGGAAGAGGGTCCAGGCTGTGGTCATTCCCTTCTTGGCCCAGGTGGTCTCGGTCATAGACCGGGACCGCAACCTGGACCTTCTGCTGGACAGCAACTCGGGGGAATGCGTGAAGAATCTCTGGCTAGACGTCTTTGGAAACGAGAAGCTGCTGGAAATCCCGTACACCAGACTAGACCGCAGGTAGGTAACCACACCCGGGAGGTAGCTTCAGTGTTCGCAGCTTGAAGGACATTAGTCCTTAGTGCTTAGTGGGCTGCCCGATGGATTCAGTTCTCGTTACAAAGACTTGTGCCCTTAACCTTTCTGTTTGGCTTTGCCAGTTTGTTGATATGTTATTGAAACCCTTGCAGAGGTTCCTGATTAACACTGTTCTGTGAAGTTCTCAGACGGCGACCATTC
Organism: Hiodon tergisus; assembly: GCA_025775045.1. Taxonomy (NCBI): domain Eukaryota; kingdom Metazoa; phylum Chordata; class Actinopteri; order Hiodontiformes; family Hiodontidae; genus Hiodon; species Hiodon tergisus. The sequence continues at coordinate 7,346 of JAOVYW010025038.1, read as the reverse complement.
TGGTTCAGAAGCATTGTTGATATGTTATTGAAACCTTGCAGAGGTTCCTGATTAACACTGTTCTGTGAAGTTCTCAGACGGCGACCATTCTGGTTCAGAAGCATTGTTGATATGTTATTGAAACCTTGCAGAGGTTCCTGATTAACACTGTTCTGTGAAGTTCTCAGACGGCGACCATTCTGGTTCAGAACTACGTGGCCCAGGACAAGAACGTGGGCTGCAGCATGCCCTTTAGCTGGAGGGTGAAGGACTACCTGCAAGAGCTTTGGGTTCACGCCCTGGAACGGGAAGGTAATGGTCCATCCGCCCGGTGATGCAGCCCAGGGCCACCTCTGACCTACTCCTGAACAGCGTTCTGTCTTTGGTACAAATGTATATTAACCTCTGTGTCATTGCGTGCAGGCCACACCCTGAAACAGTTTGAAGAATTTTTTTGGAAGACTCCCCTTGGCCAGTACATCGCAGACACAAGTGTGGAAATGCGGAGGGAATTTTTTCAGCGGTATCTTCAGGATTTCGTCTCGATGACCATGAAGGTGACGTCGGCGGGAGAGCTACAGGTAAATTTCTCTCTGCCTTTTAATGTGACCGATGTTGGTTAAAAGTATACTGTCTCCACATTAATTAATAACTTTTAATAACAGTCAGTAAAGTTGTATTGGAGTTTTGGTTCATTTTGATGTTTCTTAACCTGCCTAAATGCATGAGTTCAGTGGCCTGTGAAATATATCACTGTTGTAAACGTCTTGTGAGACCTGAACGCCAGTGCGCTCTCTCGCCCACCACAGCTCCTCTGCCGGGCCTTGACCTGCTGCGTGAACGAGCTAAGGGCACGCCACAAAGTTGCAGAAGGTGAGGTGGCCTCTCTGCCCTGGGTCCACGCTGCCTACCAGGAGTTCAAGAACCGTCTGCAGAACTTCTCCAGGATGATGACGCTTGAGCCCCAGGTGTCCCTGGCCCTCCAGGACAACGTGCCTGGCGTGCAGGAGCCGGAGTTGGTGAGCCCGCCGTTCACCGTTCTGTTCTGTGGTCGTGTTTCATCAGATCCACGGGGAGAAAAGAAATGGCACGACAAACTTCGGCTCTTGCTGAGATGTCGGTATAGGCCAGCATGGCCTTCAGTGAAACCAAGTTTTTATGAGTTTTATCTTCTTCTGTGTGCAGCGTGATGTTAGTGAAAATCAGAGCAAAACGTAGTGATGGTCCCTTGCACTCAGTAACAAAATAAATCAAAATGAACAGGTCCTGGATGTGTATGCTGCCATTGCCTGCTTGGAGCACCTGGAGCTTGCTTGGAACACCCCCGCCCTGGACAAAGACGGCGGGCGCCTGGCCTGGCTGAGGCGGGTGAAGAGGCTGCAGGTGCCCGTGGAGCTGGTCTTCTCTGAGGAGAACGCGGAGCGCTGTGGGGAGCGGAGTCGGGAGATGATCCGCCACGTCCGGTGAGTGCGGCCCGGGAGCGCTCCCGGCAGGAAGTGAGGCGTTTCTCCGCGCTTGTCGTGACGGCTGTTTCCGTCTTTGCCTCACAGGAGCGGCTGGAACCGCATCTTCTCCCTGTCTCTGTTCGTGGAGCACATGCTGGTGGGGATCGAGGGTCTCCAGGATAAACTCAAGCCACTGGTGCTGGAAAACACTCGAAAACTGGCCCAGGTGAGTCTGTTCCCCTCTCCCAATTCTGCTGTCATTCATTCACCAACCCAACACCCACTTCCAGGACCACTTGGACCTTATTTCAATCCAAGGGCGGATGTTGACAGTGGTCCGTTTGAGGGATGTTCAACTCAAAAGCACTAAAAACCTTCAGTAGCCTTATTACCCTTTCCTGTAGCTGGTGGGACTTGAGGTTAAAAAGCCCAGGGTCACCCACGGCCCCAGCCTACCTCTTTTGGCCTATCATCGTGGTGTAGCTCTCTTTATGGCATTCCGGGTATAGGAAAAGTAGACTGCGTAGTGTGTTGAAGTTCTTGTCCCTGTCTACACACGTCTCCACAAGGTTCTGGAGAGGGACTCTGATCTGAAAACTGAGAAGCCCTTCTTGGCTGTGGTCAACATACTGAAGGCCTGCAAAGACGCTGTGAGCGAACTGATCTTCAGGTAGGGAAGTGAGGGTGGCCTACTGTGAGGGTGTAAACATGAGTAAACGTGAGCGTAAACGTGAGCGTAAACGTGAGCGTAAACGTGAGCGTAAACGTGAGCGTAAACATGAGTGTAAACGTGCGTTTAATGTGAGTTATAGCAGAACAGCGTGCTTCTAGCTCAGGACACAAAATCGCTTACGCGACCCGGTCGGCTGACTCTGCAGTCACCTGGTCAAACCGCCTGCCTGCGTTTTGCCGTGTCCGTCCCAGGTTCGGATTCCAGCACTGCCCAGTGTGCTTGGGGGAGCCCAGTGACCCTATCAACCTGCCCTGTAAGCACATCTTCGGCCTGCGCTGCATCAAACAGTGGCTGATCCCGGGTCAGATGTACTGCCCTCTCTGCATGCACGAAATTGACGAAGGCTTCGAGCTGAAGGTGTCTGAGGACATACGGTAGGGTGGTTCGCAGGACACTTGCGAGGAAAATGTATTGCTCAGTGCTCAGTGTATTTAAAAATGCCCCTCCGTTTTGATTCTTCCCAGAATGCTCTTTGCACTGAACGCCCAGTTCAGGAAGAAGTGCAATGGCTTCTTCATCGACTTGGTCTCCACCGTGTGCTTCAAGGACAACTCGCCCCCTAGTGGCGCCATCATCCTGCACTTGTTGTCCCTCCTCATGGTGGAGGCCAACCCCAACCCAATACACCGAGGTAACCTCCCTTTTTCTGACGGTGCCCTAGTCCTCCACGCGTGAGAGAAATGTGGAGAGCAGCTGCCTGTGTTGGAGTTCTTTGTCACAGACTGCTTATGTGACAGGTTTCCCTGTGCAGGTGTCTGCTGAACTCATAAATACACACATTTTTCCACTCCAGCAGAAAGGGAATATGGAGCTTGAAAACCAAAACTGCCCCCAAAAAAAGAGAGTTTTAAAGAGCTATCATTGTGTCTAGCACACTGTTGGGCCAGTTAATCTCCATTTGATTTCCTCTGTTTTCTATGCTGGATGTCCCCTTCCACCAGGGACGGCTCGGATTCTCACCAAAGCCCTCTCTCCGTTCGATGAGTCCGTGGACAAAAACCCTGTCGTCCGGTCGGTTGTCCTCAAACTGCTGCTCAAGTACAGGTGAGAGGACGGTCAGAAGTGACAGCGTGCGGTTTGGGTTAGATGTTCTAAAAACATATAGAATTGGTTAGCAACTGCAGAAGTTGCTTGGTTACTATTTTTATTTTAAAATAAGCTTGTCATGTTGTTACACCTGTTGAGTGTTTAAGCTCTCCGTGTTTAATATATAAACTTGCGTGTGTTTTTTGTTTTTCTTTCGTCTTAAAGTTTTCAGCATGTCGAAGCTTACCTGCAGCAACATCTGGCGGCAATTGAGTGCAGTAACCTTCTGGAGGAGAAGGATAAAACCGGGGTGTACTCCCTATACGTGAACTGCCTGGAGGTATGCAGTGGCCAGACACTAGCCTAACTACCGTTTAGGTGTACACCTTCTTCAGGCTTTGCATTGACATGGAGCATTGATCGGAGCAAGCAAATGCGTTAAATGATCACGTAAACGAGTTAAACTAGCATTTCAGTGCGTTAAACGAGCATGTCATTGTGTTATAAACGACCATGTCAGTGCGTTAAATGAGCATGTCATTGTGTTATAAA
>JAOVYW010025027.1:13515-31425 GCA_025775045.1 Hiodon tergisus | reverse complement strand
ACACACACACACATACACACACACACACACACACACACACACACACAGGTTCTCATACTTAAGCTATATAAGCCAAAAACATAATCTTGGTATTCTATTATACAGACTAACAAGCGAAATACAAATACTGAAGAAACCATATAAACCATTTACTTAAACAGATATAAAATAAAATTTATGAACAGAAGTAAAATAAAAATGTTATTACCACTAATTTGACCATGTTATTATTCCCAGACATTTTTAGGGAATGTGTGCGCTGTCAATCAATCAATTCCTTTTTTGAACAGCATTTTGTATGGGTCCATGCCACAAAGTTGCGTTACAGATACAATACTTCTCAGGCCAATAAAGTACAAGTAAACATAATTACCCTATAAGCCTAGTGCCACATTTATATGAATATTAGCCTAGTACTAAATTTCAGCACAATGTCAACTTTGAGATATTGCAGCATTTTGCACAACAAAAAAAGTCAAAGGTCACCTTGAAAAAATGAGTCTGGCATCCGCGTATCCCTCACATATACCGTTGTGAAAAAAAACGCACTCTCTCGGTAAGGGTTTGGCGGATTACCACAAGCGTATGTGCTCATAGGTACATGCAGATCTGTATCCAGCGGTGTCAGTAAGACTTCAGAACATACTGAGGAACAAGCAATTCGCCATTGTACAGAAAAGACACTGCCTGCACACAGCGTAGTTTAAGGGTAAAACCATCACAACGAGGGGTGAAAAAAACCACACATGCGGTCGGGAAGAGAAATTCACATCTGTGTGTACAGGTTCTCCTCTCTGCTCAGTGGCAGTATCAGACGGCGCCGTGTGAGTTCGGTCCGAACAGACGACGGCAGCGTCTCCTCCACCAGCCGAGCGGAGAGCGCCCCATTAAGGCCACTGTGTCACGAGGTCAGTGAATCCAGCGCCAGTAAAAACCGCGCAGCGCTGCAACGGAAGGAAAGCAGACAAAATCCGAGAGCAGCTCGGCTGGAGCCTTACCCATGAAAATGACGCAGCTTGACTGTCGAGCCATAGATTAGGCTTTTAACTATGTCCTCAAAGAAATATATTTGATTTAAAACAGCATGCAGCTTCAAATACACTCAAGTTCATAGAAATAGTAAATCCTGCGGTTTGGGGGTGGATTCAAATTTGCACAGTCTGACTCGTGCTAATGATTTCTAGTCTAATACATTGTCCCTTAACGGTGCATGACCTCTAGTGTACAAAAACTGCTGATCCTGCGGGTCTCACCACCTGGCTCAACTCCTTTTCACACTCAGCTGGGGTTGCAAGGGGGAAAAAAAACGACAGGAAGATTTTTTCAACTGGGGCTGTGTGGATTTCGCACTGTTCACAACCTGCAGAACAGTGCCTTCAAACGTGCTCCCGAGGCAGGCTCTCTCTTTCAGAGTTATTACCTCCGTTGTGAAGATTTTAATCACGGCAGCGATTACAGCAATACCCCCAAACCTGCGTGGAGGTGGGAGGCCTGCTGTGCAGCTCATCTGCCGGCGCACGTGAGGAGATCGTGGAGGGAGATTAGGGAGGATGAGAGCCAAGAGCGCGCCGCGCCGCGCCGAGCCCGGCCCAGTCGCCTGTCAGCCCCTGGGTGCGCGCGTCACCATGCCCGGCCCCTTACTCGGGATCTCCGCTCAGAAAGTCATTGAACTTGCAAAGCCGCTGAACTCGTATACCTTCCCCAATCGTCGGACTTCAATGTTTACTAGCCCTCTACGCTTCAAAGACTAAAAAATGCTAGGATACAGCAATTCAAAATTACGGAGCACGAACTGACTAGATTTTCCATCCATCAGGTCAACTGTTTATACACATACCGCCTTCATACTGAAATCATCTACAGGTTTCCCTTTTGCATTATATACTAATAAATGCATATGCTCCTTTAGCTAAGCAACGTTTCCAAAACAGTTATTTTGCACACAAAAAAGCCAAATTGCAGTTGAGTGCCAAACTTTCGAATAACATAGAATTACAAAAAACCTCTTTTTTTTTTTAAGTAAATGAAGAAACGTAATCTGAATTATTTCCAGCATTAAGGCTAATCAGATTCCATTATGATTTCACCTTGGCTAAAGCAAAACCCCAGAGATGCCATTTTATTACTTAAGGTTTCCGGTGTTGGGTGTTCAACGCCATTCCTACATCTATCTGCCAAAAAGAGGATTTGCCAATTTCAGTTCATGCTTCAGAAAAAGATTCCTCTGTAACTGGCAGTACATCTTTTCAAGAACATCTCAACTTCTCATTTAAAAATAAATTGATTCCTTAAACAGATCGGTTCCAGCTCAGGGAATGACAAAAGCCCGTCAGAAAGTTATATCCGTCAGCTGTAAAAATAGAGTTTTCCAGCTCACCTGCAACATGTGATTTTTGCACAAGGCCTTTTATACTTGACTCGGATAAAAGGCCTTGTATTAATAATGAATACAAAACAATAAATAAAACAGCAACCAAAAATTCTACACTTCCAGGTGGTTTTGCAGTACCTCCAATGCACAATCAATAAAGACTATCGTTTCTGTGTGTTGGAATACTGACACACAGCCTTAATAAATATAAGACGACTGCATTCCTTTACGATGTGAATTCTGAAAGAGGATCTGCCAATTTCTGTTCATGCTTCTGAACAGATAACACTGCAACTAACAGGACATCTTTTCAGGAACATAGAATCATAACGTGATCGCAAAGGTTGATAGGCCACTGTCATGCGATTTGATTGACTCTCGTAAATGCTGATAAACATAGCTCCCTACTACCTCTACATAAACACATACCATATGTACATTAATATACACACAAACAACAAGCAGCACTATGTTCACCATTTCAAATCAAAACCATCAAACAAAACGCGACTCCTGCTAAATTGAACACCGTCAGATCTCCCTCTAGTTTCTTACCGCCGTCTTCCTCAAAAACATTACAAGGCTACTAGATGTTTACAGGCAATATACTGACTTCAAAGACAATGAAGATGACTGAAAATGTGAAAGATGAGCTAAATCTCAGGTCAGGTCATGGGTAGGGGTTCCTTGAAACCTCTAAATTTAAAACGATCATTCTAAACAGTATTTAAGTTAATAATCAATCAGAATTGTAAAAGCAGCATTAAGTTCCCTGAAGATAATGCTGACAAAGCAGGCATCTGTTTGGATATGGATTTGGATTGTGCTTTCTTTATGTAAAGGACAATGCGAGTACATTTGAATTTAATGACAATTTATTTAATGTAATTTAAGTAAATAATTTTCAAGTGAATTGGGGGGGGGGGGGGGGCGGTCCATATATGACTAACTATTTTTGATAAGCAGTCACTGAGTCATTAACTTTGTAAATTATGTATTGTGATGTCCTACATTTCAGTGTGTGTGTTCCGTCTATTAATAAAAACAACAAATAGAAATATTAACCGTTTTAAACAGTTTAGAGTAAATCTCTCACATTCAGCGTTGTTTTAATGATTATCTGAAAACCAAAAAAGAGGCAATAATAGAACACATACAATTTATTTATAAAAAAAATAACAAAAATAAAAAAGTTTACAATGGATCATTTGTTTTAACTCAACTTAATTCCGCAAATAACGTTTACAAACCCAATATACCAACAGAGGAAATCCGTGGTTATATTTAATGTTAGTGATGCCATTAGTATTAAGCTTAGTCAGTGTCATGTAACATTACATTAACTACATAGCCTCCAAAACAGACGTTTATATCTTGAGATATAACTTTAGTTAAGCCTGTGGTAGCTAGCTGTTGAACGCTAGATAGCAATAGCAGCTAAAATGATCAAGCGGAATTTTTTCCAAGTGTCGTACTGTCATAACCTTATATTATTTTAATTCACTTAGGCAAGAGATATTTAAGGTTCACTCTGCGTAACTTTATCCAAGCTATTATACATTTAATTCATATTATAAATCCTGTGTTTTGTATACAAATTAGAACTGCCAACATTGTGAGAAAAGTAACGACCGTTTCATCAAAACAACATTTTTTGTAAAGATTGAGGAAGTGAAAATATGGAGATTTCAGGTTTACATGTTATGAGACTGATACGTTATCAGCATACCGAGCCAGTTCTGTAGAACATAAAGGAAGAAATAAGCCACATGGTTTAGGTTCTGGAACCGTCCAAAAACTAACCAGCTGAAATATCCACATTATCTGTTTGTTTCCAAGGGGATCATTTGCAGCTAAATCCAGAAAAACGCTGAGAGCTATAAATTACCAACGGCGTACAATGAGAAAAACCTGGTATGTTTGGCTGTAGGATTATCCATCCGACAATGGGAATGGCACGGTAATACTCAAAAGCAACTAAATAAAATTAAATAACCATTAAATAAATAATAATTAAATAAAACCATTTCAGGTGTCGGAGAGCAAACTCATGGAACAGGTAGCATACCACTGTGCGTCACCGAGAAGAGAAGCCTTCGCCCTGTGGTGCTAAATTTAGCTGATGGCAGGGGAGAAAGTGGCCCACAGGATTCCTGCTTGGGACAGTCCCAGCGTGCGCTCGTCTGGCACTCCCTTGAGCTCCAGAGTAATGTAGCGCAGCTGGGACACGGACAGCCAGACGGACAGCCTGACGGACAGACAGCCTGACTGACAGAGGGGACCCGTTCCCAGCTTCCAGTCTCCTCGTGGGGGTACAGAAACAACACGGACGGAGTGGACAGGCATTAAAAACCAAGCGTGTGCTGCGATCTTCAAAACAAGTCACGAAACACTGTGCAGTTATTAACCATTTGAGGCTTGATGATCTCAAGACAATTGAATACTTTATCGCTTTAAAAAACTGTCAAGCAGTAACGCAACATAGGCAGGTGTTTCCTAAATTTAGAGGCAGATTCTTAATCCAACCCTCTCCAGAATTAGCGGTAAACGATAATTTGCCGCTGTTTTCTATTAGAAAAAACTGGTTGCAAAGAGCAGGGTGTGCGCTTCAGAACCAACACCTTGAACGCCTGGAATTCAGATAATCTGAATAATGCACGCATGCAACAACCAGCTGGCCAAATGAATTTCAAAATATCAAAACGCTATACATCACCGTCGCAGAACTCTGACCTATGTCGCCATTGCCCCAGGGGAAATAAACAAGTTTAAAACGCTTAATAAGGTTGCAAATTAAATGGCAAAGTCTCTGTACATAAATGCTTTTTTGAATAACAAAAAAACAAATAAAGTACATTAATATTAATAAAAGTATTAATAATTAAGTATTTTTTTAAATCCTGACATAAATAATTAAAGAAAATACAAGCTATCCAATATTAAAAAGATGCTAGACGTGGGAATTTATTACTCACTTTAATACACAACATTTCTGCGAGTTAAATTACTAACTTTACACCAAACTATACAATCCCAAAATACATTTAATAAACCTGAACGCTAACTGCATCTCAGCCTCATTTGCTTACTTAAATACCATTTCAAATGAGAAATGAGCCCCAAGCGTACCAGCCTCATCACATTCGCCATGGCTCTCATAAGAAGGCGAAGAACTGGCAGCCTCCAGTCTCCGGAGTTCTCTAAAGGATGAATATTTACCTGACGGACATAATGCTCCACACATTACAGAACAGCGAGGGGGCACCCCCCCCCAACTTCTATTTCAACGGTAACCTGCCATTTCCATTTCGGTGTAGCTGTACTTCGAAAATACACTCAGCGGGTCAAATACAAATAATTTATACTGGCAGCGAAAGAAAATGCATTTTAAATATGTATGTTTTTGTATGTTTATGTTTTGCTGCCATAGATATATGTAACCGTGACCACTCGCAATGTTTCACTTTTCAAATGACAACTTGAGATCATACTGAATCCATAGGTCAGCATAAACAAAGTGTTATCTCTCCCCTTCAAACCATCATTGGAGGCCTCCTGCAGGACTGCATCAACTCCCACCACAGAAACCAATAGATCCTTAAGATTGGACCCCCACCCCACTCCACCGGATATCACAATGTTTTGGATATTCCCTCAACTCCTCTCCTGGAGCGCAGCACACACTATGGACATTCGATTCTTTAATTCAGTTCCTAGTGCCGGCCAGCAGAGGATGGGCTCCCCCTTTGAAGCCGGGTTCCTCTCAAGGTTTCTTCCTGCCAGCATTGGGAGTTTTTCCTTGCCACTGTTGCCACTGGCATGATTTGGGGGGTCAGGCCTGGGAAATATTGCATTGCCCTTTATAGTAAAGCGTCTTTGTGATATGGAAACACGTGAATAGCACTTTTAAAAAATAAATTGACTGATTGAAATATTTGGAAGACACCCTACTTCCTAAATACACATATCCAAAAATAAGACATGGGTAGCCACATGGTTCCCTAGAACAGAATAAAAATGGGTTATTTCCCTAAGAACAGAGAAATATCTGAGCAGTGCCAGTACGTTGATAGACATGATACGTCGCCGTACTTTGACAACACGATCATCGATAGTCTCCTGTATCGTCACATACAATGCAAACCGGTCAATGGCTGATCCCGAGCCAGTGCCCTCTTCTGAAATTTGGAGCATTGCTCACAAAAGGGAGGGGTTCTTTTTAAGCCCAGGCCCTGTGCAACGCACGCAAGAGTAGAGTGGCCATCAGCCGGTGGCAAGCTCTTAGGTCGCGCCGCAGACTGGTGGAACGTTCTCCTTTCTAACATGGTGCCCGTTTCAACTGGAAAGAAACTTTGAGAAACTTTATTTATATTGAACTGCTGACAGAGTTGGGTCCACAGCTTTGAAACTGTCGTAAGGTGCGTTAAAACTTTAACGGTTTGCGACGCGTATCGCAGATCAAGGTTATTTCCCATGATCATGTGCCTAGAGTACCATACAGCACAGGCAATGCGGGTACCAAAGTATGACCGCACGGCACACCAACAGCCAAGCTTATCAAACAAGCAGGGCGTACTGTGGCAGAACCCTGCACATAGCATAGCATTAGCTCCACCCGGAGACTAATCAACAATAGCCGTGATGCTGCTACGATCACTGTTTTTGCCTTGTGCCCGTGGCACACAACAGACAGAAAACAGCGTTTCGTTTTAGTAGTGAAGAGATGGGAAATTTGAATGGCAGCCTGAGACCTGGGAGAGGGCGACGCTAGTCAAAGGCTTCCACAGGAAATAGGGCTCACTTAAGTTCTTACACAGAACCAATTAAAACAACCACAAGAAAAATCTTTTTAGCAAAGGCAAAGTTCTGATCTCAAAACGGTTCAAAAGGTGAAAAAACCGGGCAAGACACTCCAGACAACGCTCGACTTCTGTAGACATCGGACTCTGCGTGCCTTTATGAGATTTATGAGGCACAGCGTCAGACGCACTCTTGCGGAATCCGGTGTATCTGCTCAGGTATTTCTGGGTTCATGGGAAACGTGAACCGTCACTAATGGGTCATTTCCCTATTTGAAAGGGAAGAGCAAAGCATTTATTTTTATACGGTCACTGGCAGAGGGGATCGCTTAAGAGCTCAATGCTATTGATCTGTGTAAGAGTAGAAGCCATCAGAACTGGGGGTCACTTGCACATCGCCCGGGTCCTGAAATAATCGCGTGAGCTCACCGTGGGGAGAAAAAAAAAAAAAAACCTTGGCGGTGCCCTTGTTGATGTAAGTAACACTGCCGCAGTAAAACCGGGAAACCGTAAACCAGCAAACCTGCGTCTGTCTTATGGCCCAACCCATTGGCCCCTCAAACTGCCCTCTTGACGACACTGACATTTGATAAGGGTTCTTAATATTTAAACACCAGTAATGGTCTGTTCCTCAACCCAATAGATCTGCACAAACATTGTTGTTTTTTTAAATAACAGTTGATTTGATTTTTCATATGGTACACGGTACCTACGACAGCAGAATTTATTTCAAAACGTCAACGAGACAAAAACATTTTTTTTTTTGCTACGCTCATTTTTTTGGTAGTAAACAAATTAGCTGATAAGTAGGGCACTTGGTAATATAATTCAATTTTTCCAATTGTAGGTGCAACAACTGTAAAGCGTTCCAACAGTATATGTGTGAGGCTGTATACATTTGCTTTAAATGCAATAGGATCAGAGCCTGCACCAAAGCTGTGGAGTCTGACTGCTCATCCGGTAGTGATGTTCCATTACCGAAGAGAATAGCATAAAAGACCTGAGAAAGTACTCAGAAATGGGATAGCTCAGGGCAAAATAAACAGCAGGGGGCGGTCCACACGGGTCACAAAACCGGTCCAGCACCGGGTTACACATTTTTGCCCGACAGGTCAAGGCAAAGAATAACCTGAAATGGGTTCACTTAAAAAACACGTCTAGGACCAGTGTCCCCGCGGCCGTGTTTCCTCCAGTTATCCCTGAAGGTGAATAGCAACCCCCCCCCCTTAGTTCAGGCCAGTACAAAAAACTAACTCCTGAAAAATCTTTTACAAACAGCAAAAAGGCTGGTTGCCAATATTTACAGTATAATTCTGTTAAATTAATTACAGTAACAAATCATTTCAACTCATTTCTATTAAATCAACCATTTTATAGGTTAACTTCCCTGCAGAAAGAACATTTCTAAAGAGCTGTAGAACAGCCTTAATATATGGGATTCGAATGTAAAATCAATCTTAAAAAGATATCTATTTACAGTAGCCTATATTTCTGTAAACTGAATTACAGTGAAAACCCCTGCAATTAGTCATTTCCGTCAATGAACATGGCGGAGTAGGGTATTGTTGCCATCAAGTTCTGAGGCTGTCATAATATGGAATATGGTTCTCTGTGTGAATAATTATACATGCTGAAACTGCAATCCCAAAGGCTACCCTCAGAAAAACCCTGAACTCGAATAATGTGATCAAGGGGGAGGTTGACACAGGCACAGTCTTTATTCCCTGTGGTGGGTGACACTTGCACAAAGAGAAGCATGTGAATTTAAGGGGAAATCAAGACAACACACTCACACACATCCACAACCCTAACGAACAATTCTTCTCAGAACAAAGTGGAGACGAAACAGGAAATCTGAAATCTGCTCGCCGTGAACGCGTAGGAGAGTTTCTACTGAAACCAAAGCGAGTGGTATACACATTTTCAGGTGACTGGGAGGACAACATACAGAAGAAGAATGAATGCAATTTACACTACCTAGCTGTTCAGAGGGCATAATGACCTTTCCACAACAGAACAGAACAGGTAAGGGAAAATGAAAATGCTTTTTTTGGCTCCCAATCTTTTTAAGACCAGGCACCGCTTGACAAATCCAGATGCAGAGAGAAACCCAGCAACACGTGCTTGTTACAGGGCAAGCAGGCGTCCCGCGCCGGCGCTAATGAACCCACCCCGGTACACAGATGGTGTCCGTCGGCAATTACACGGTTCCACGGATCATCTCTCGCGGGCAGCACACATTCCACGCCTTTTCCTCAAGGGGGTTCTTATCCGTTTAAACCTAACCTAAACCACTTGGTTCTGGCGACAGAAGTGCGCGGCTTTGTCTTCGTTTTCTACCGGTTCCGCCAGGGATGAAAATATCACTTTAAAGAGGCCATTTTCATGGACTCCCAACAAGTTGTCTTGAACCAAAATCTTAAGCCATCTTGGCCATCTCCTCAGAGGGGGAAAATAAAAGCATTAGCGCTTGGCTACTTGACACTAGGTTGCTAGCTGCATCAGGCGGAATCACAAAACTCAGAGCTACATTCAGAATAAATTATCGGTTATGCAACACTTTCAGCCAGATGGCTTCCCGTCACGGAATGCGGCCTAGTGGAGGTCTCATGGCCAATATGTTTGATCAGAGGGGACTAGATTTACACTCCTCTTCCACCATAACAGTCGCCACACCGAAATCAATACCACATCAACTTCAAGCCATATAAAGAAACATTTTACAGCAGAAAGAACTACATTTAAATGGAAGGTTATTTGGGTTTAAAGACTACTGGATAAATGCACAGAATTAAAAAAAATATATGGCTTTAAAAGACTAAATTGTTTAGTACGTGAACTTGAAGTAGAGAGGGGGACAGTGTAGAATTCCTACGTCGTCCCGTTCATCGCCCCTGCGTCACTTACCCAGGCGCCCCCCCCTAAACGATGTCCTCAGAATTCCCCCCCACCCCCTCACTGGGACAAGCCGTCAGCGAGTTTCTACTTGTAAATACCACAGGGGAACTAGCTGCAGGCTCCGACAAGGGTCGCCCCGAGGCGTTTGGGGCGCGCGGAAAACCGCGGAGTGTATCCAGGATCGTGCGGCTCAGGAACGGTGCGACTGATTGCATGGAGAGGCCAAAAACAAAAACACACACTTGTGTTATCGAGGGTAATGCCCAGCATACAGAGTGCCGACACATCAGCCTCTGCCCCATCTATAGCAGCCAGAAATTTCTGGCCAAAATCAACCCACAGGAACGCTAGTGGCGGCACACAAATCATCATTATTTTGATTTTTTTTTAATAACACAGGAAGGATCTAGTATGCGTGACAGTATCACAACCTGGAAAGCAGTCTTCCCAGAGGGGAGATTTCTAGGCCTGATAAGACGCTTGCGTAAGGAAACTGGTCGTGCGATGCAAAACCTATAAAAACACTAACAGCCATGCTTAAGTTACTAGAATAGGTTACACTGCAGAAGGAACAGAAATCCTGAAATACCTTCAAAAGCTATGTAGTAACCCAAGGCGCCCTTACTTTCTATTATAATTCTCGACCCCATTCTCCTGGGAAATTCCGCGCACATTACCTGGTTCCTGTGCGAATGGGAGGGTACGGCGGTCTGGCACCAAGACCTGGAGGAGGGGTCTCCGTCCACGCTGGTGACTCTCTTCTGAAGCCTCAACACCTCCCCATAATCTGCTGTGTCAAAGTTCCTCCACACCATCACCTGGGCCGCACAGGGCAGAGGAAGCAAGGTCTATAACTGAACCCCTATACAGTCTTCAAAATAAAAACCTTCTTCCTCAATAACATGTTTACTGGCAAGCTTAAGCGGTTTATGTCACAATGCAATAAAATAACAAGGATTAAATGGAGGAAGTGCCCTGAATTCCGACAGCTTTATTCATGTTCACGTAGCTGGAGAATAAATCAGCTCATCTCAGAAAAGCATGGACCTCAATTGTTGGAACCCACATTAAACCAGAGCTCGTATTACAAAGGGCCATTTTTAAAAGTGTAGAAAAGGAAGAAAGAAAAATAAAAATAAAAACCTATTCTTAGGCAAATCTTAATTCTTAAGAAACAACTTTCCGCTTCCTCATTCTGAAGAAAAACTTACAAAACGTAGAAAACCAATAAAAAGAGTTAAATATCTTTAAAGTAAAAGCTTTTCATAAATCGGTTCTGGAAGTAGTGTACAGAAAGACAGGAGAGGTATCTGATTCACTAACTGCTCTCCAGCTCGATTTGATAACACTGGATCTGCAGAGCACTAGATCCCATTTACTCAAAAATAGCACAAAACGCGTAGACCATAAATTCAACATCACCCACACCTGCAAATGCACACGAACAGAAACATGTGCGCGCACACAAGCAGACACGCGCTTACACAGCGCAGGCTTGGGAACTGCACAAAAACTGGACTCTGAGTAGGGAAATCATCAGTTCTCTTCAGATAATGGATTATCTGTTATATTTAAGGTCACGTCTCTAAAAAAGCCAGGGAAGAAAAAAGCATTTTGCAGAGCATTTTGCAGAGCTGGAAACAAAAGGGGGTTAGTCACATGTTGGAGTGGAGCGGGCAGACAGGACTCCGTAGTGGAGTCTCACAGCTTCACCGTTCCCAGATAGACAGAATAGACGTTACTTTATAACACGGCAGGACAATCTCTAAAATAAAACTGAATAAAGAATTGCGTCATACTATGATTACATAATTTGATCTTGAGCAAAACAAAAATCACGTTTAAATGTCCGTAAATTTCCTGCTTTAATCGTGTATTCCCGCTGATACTGAAATGTTTGGTTTTGAACACACAGTCCATTAAGGACCCACGTGAATTGGCAGCACAGAGGAGAAAGAATAAAGAGTTACCTGTTCATCGGAGCCACCTGAGGCAAAGAAATCACCCGTCCTTGAGAAAGCTACACATGTCGCCGGGCCCTGGGGAAACAGAGGTGGGGGGTTTACAGGGGACTGAGTTAAAAACCCACATTCTACATTAAAACATTTCCGATTTACAGCTCAGGGTGAGTTCGTGAGGACACAACTGCCGATTTTACTGGCATCTACACGGACTTTTGGAAGCTAACAAACCAGCTTCCAAAAAAGGATCCACGTACCATGTTTTTTTTACATAATAAGATTTTATAACAACAAATTATTTTCTGCTGTAAGAACGGAACAAAGCCCCTCTAACGGACGGATAGTGACACAGTGTAGTGGCATGAAAGTACACTTACAACAATGACAGTCGATTGCAAATCATCGCTTTCTAAACCTGCAATGGCACTGATCATAATGACAATAGCATTTCAAATGTATAGGCCTGCTTGTCTGACCACAAAAAAAGTATGTCGTGATTTAGCATGGCATTTATAAAAAATGAAAAAAGGCTAAAAGGAGAAAAGAAAAAGTAGTTCAACAATTTAATGAATTGCCACACAATGGCCTAAATCTCAACAATCCCTAGGGTAATAAGCCATCAGTCACCAACTTTCTTATGAGTAAGCAACATCCACAGCTTGAGAGGATCTGAAGACAACACTGGCATTAACTTAAAGCAGGACAGTGTTGAGACAAAACTTAAAGAACTGTCATTTCATTCACTGCAAGTAATCTCCTATTATAGTATGGCAGGTGTGAAAATACACTTTGCTCACCAAGCGTCGTTGTTTACATTCAGAGCTGAAAAAGCCTCAGAGACACCAACAAAAACAAGGATGCTGGTTGCCATGGTTACTTTTAAGGATTATTCCATTTATTCTAAATTTAAAAAGCCGGGATTCTAACAAGTGAAAGATAGCGTTTTTAGTAACACCCGGCTACACACATCATACTAACTGACAACTGTAGAACAGACGGAAGTTTTTCCTAAGTGTAAAGTAAACCCAGGCACACAGCTAGCCACATTACAGCAGCCAGGCCCTGTGATCCTAGAATCATCCAGTCAGCCCAGGGCGGTCCCATCCCCCGGCCAGACACAGGCAACAGTACTGGTGCCAGGATTCAGAGAGAACCGCAGCCTGACCCAGGAGGCAGCTCGGCGCCGATGCACCGTGCAGAGATCAAACAAACCTGAAACAAGCTAGGTTACAGTGAGGAATTACCGGTGATCTTGCCAAAGTTATACTAGGGTTTGGCCAAAGATCTAGTTAACATCTCAAGTCTCAAAGCAGTCTGGATAATTGCAATCTTAAATGCAATTATAGCACGGTTAAACTTGGGAGATAATTTAATTAAATGAAAAGGTAAGATACTTCATATTAAAGTTTTCATTAAATAATTGCCATTCTTATTTCCGTGAGAACGATTACTTGATTAATTACACAAGGAGCATCACAAGGATGTTGGCCAACGACATCACCATTGTGTCCTGCGGTCGTCCCAAATTGGATCCAATTGTGCGTCCTGCAGATTTGGTGACTTTTGGGTAGTGGGTGGTCGCTGCTTCTGGAATTCTCACATCGGCGTGTCTGGTTAAGACCTTTTAATTTTCACCCACATACAGCAAAATCAATTATGCATTCTTCTATGCTGTGACAGAGCTAAGTAGACAGGGGGGTAAGAAGCAGCCTACTTGGAAATTTGAATACACAAGTATGATTTTTTTTCTCCACAAACTCTCTATAAGACCCAAAAAAAAACGATAAATAGCAATTAGCCGTGTCTAGTGGACAGTGTTCCCGGCAACTGCAAGCCTCAGTGATTGTGGCTATGGGGCCTGGTTCAGGCGTGAGTCATGGTGAGTCACGGTTCCGAACGATCCCACAGGACACAGGCCCTGAGGAACGCCTACTCCGGATCCTGCCACTTAGGAGAAGGCCGTCTTAAAACGCAGGTCCCCCCCAGGTAGAGCGAGCGCACAGCCCCAGGGCACAGAGCGGGCAGGGGTATCCTCCAGCTCCAAAATAAGTATTACCAAAAAAATAGATGCCATCTTAAATATTTAGATTTTTAAAGCAACACTTTAAAAATCAGCACTGTAAAACAACAAAACTGTTCTTTATAATCTAAGAATAGCCCAGGCACATTTTTTCCTCTCAGTGACCAATCTGGAGGCTCACTCAATAAATCTTCATGTGAATGCAGATTTGTGAATACTAAAATTAAATAGAGAACTGTATTAAAGGCAGCTTTTTCAAGGCTGGAGAACACCAGTAGAAAAAATGAATAAATAAAGCTAATAATTTAGATTGCACCAGTCCTTTTCACATTCATCAGTACCTGGGAGGTATAGCACATACGTACGCTTTGATGAGATTTTAATCTGTGGCAGAATATCAGCGCCAGATCTGTTTACACAGCTGGGTTTACTGGTGAAGCACTCTGGGTTAAGTTCCTTTTTTAAAGGCCACAACAGCAGTATCTTATCATGGAACCAAGAGGTCACAGGTCCAACAACTAGCCTGCTACGCCACCGCAATAACAGCATGAGAAGCACGTGGAGGCCACAGTTTGGGACGGTGATGCTTGCATTCAGCACATATGAGAAGTTTAAAGTTAAAACCAGAGAGGACGGATGGATCATTCAAAAATGAGATTAAGTAGCCAACGTGAGGGCTGATGTGTTTGACAACTCTTGCAGATCTGAGTTCTGGAGATACAGCAGTGCCAAGATGAATGACGCGCACGCATTCTAGATCTCCTGCAATCAGATGAACGCATCCGGGCAGAGCGTCACTAACAGAGGCGGACGCGCAAACAGCAATGTTCAGCGGATGCTCCGTGCGTCGAGGACACAGTGTACTGGATGGAGACTAAACCGGCACAGCGTGTCCTACCTGTAACCGATCACAGCCAACGTCTCCAGAGCGCACCATCAGAGGGGGCCGCCAGCATTGTAATCACAGGCAGGAATGTAAACTTGGCAGAAGGGCTCATGTTAACCAGAAGCCCTCGGCTGACAGCTCGCATTCCACACCCCCCTCGTGGACACGAGCGCTTGCGTCGGAGCCCAAGCTTACGAGGGCCCATCCGCCTGCAAGGCCGGGGGGCGGATTGCCGCTGCCCTGGAGGTCACCCAAGGTCAGCGAGTAGGACCACCGGAGAAAAACGGGCCAGACCGCCACATGGGGAGCAGAGAAACAGCCTGTTCTATTTTTCGATGGTGACTAACGGCCTCTCGCACTGATTCCGTAGCATCGCCAGAACTGTCTGACAGGTCTCTGAACCCAGCTGGCTCCTGGAGACATGTGCCACACGAGCTCCTACTCTGTCCTTTAGCTCCACCAGTTGCCTTGGGGCCCTGCATCAATGCCTTCAGTGCTAGGAAAGAGCTTGTTAATGGTCTTTTCAATGTCAAATTTATCTTTTTCTCGCAGCAATGTGGCTGCAAGATAATGTCCACTTCTATGTCCTGAGCTAAACTAATCTAAAAATAACATTACTGCAGTCAAGTATATCTCATGTAACAACGTAACTTTTGTGTTAACATAATTAGTACCATCACTGCAACTTCCAAGAGCATGGCAGCCCTCCTCTTATTTACACATTATATGCCCTATCCCATGCATCTGGTGGGCGTCAGGTATTCTGTGGCCCAGACCAACAGTGATTAAACAGACAAAGAAAACATCATTCCATCTGATGAATGGCAGTCACGACTGCCAGCCTCTCCATTGCCGCAAATCATCCAGTAAACTCCAGCTGCTGTGCAGCCATTTCACCTAGTACATGCTACTCTTCTGATCCATCTCTATTACAGCCCACGCTGAACATCCTACCTGTATCACAACCAAATCATTTTGGCCAAACCACACAATTCCTTACACAACTAGGAGGGTGTGATGACCCAGATTCCTCAGAAAGCACCTTTAGATGTTTTCATTGGGGAGCCGAGAGAAAGATCCACATATCTGTTAGGGACGGCGTCGGCTTTGAATGAATGAGATCCCAGGGAAAAGGGATGCAAGGCAGAAGTAGAGTCACAGTCCGTGTTTTAACAGAAACAACTTCTTGTTTGCGGCCAAGCATATGTGAAAGCTTTTCCAACGCCTACCATGTCTGACAAACGTACAGTGAAAAACACCACAGCAGGCTTCATGTTTTACTCAGAGGAGATATCTACCGTTTTTAAATTATTACATACATACGAACATCTTATTCAAAATAATAGTTATGATAAGCAAAGCATATATATTAACAGTGGATTGTAGGGCCTGAGTGTGGGGAATGCTTTTTCTAATTTGTTTCATTTAAAATAATAAAATTATTTTTTAATTAGGAAAATACTTATTTATTTTTTATGGCTTCGCTTAACACTGCCAGGAGAGAATTTTCACTAAATTGAACATCCAATAACTCCCCATTTCATGAAAGTAATATTTCATCCTTAGGTTCAGTACCTCCTCCACCATCCCCCCCCCCCGCCGCCTTTTACATTTTCCTCTGTGTGGATCTTAGACCCAGAGGTTTTTTAAGGCTCTGAATACCCATCTAATCCAGAAGTTTCTATGGGGACTTGCTTTGGGTTTTCCCTTCTGGTCGCCAGCGTCAGACTTGACGAGCCGACAGATTTCCACAGCCGCCTCCCCATCCCCTCCTGTTTATCCCAAGCACATTCTTCATACCGTGCACACGGTGGCGTCGGACGACACACAGCACAGCTACCTACCACCTTTCCCCCTAAAGGCAGGGTGACGGCCTTCAGCCGTGCACGCCGGCTGCCTCTGCTAGGCCGCTCACAGTCAGCACGCTAACATATGAAAAGAGTCACAGAAGGAGGCTGATGGCTCCCAGAATGATGACTCACGGAGCGGGTGGGCGGTTTCCTTGACATAAATTTTTTTTAAATACACTTTAAGAGACAAAATTCAAACAAACTACAAAAAGGGAAGCCCAGCATAAATAAATGTGATGCGTTCCGTCTGAAAGACTAATGAGAGAAAAGAGGTGGGGGGGACAGATTTTCACATATGTTCGAGGAAGCCTTTGGTACCGAAGTTCATAACCAACTGGTTTAAACATTTTATATGAGAACTAAGAACTAGGCGATGGCAGAAATTTACTTGGTTTACTTTGTTTTTATTTTTCAGGGATTCAAACCCGTTACAGAAGCGGCCAAGAATGTGCTGGGTTTGCATTGCTACTTGCCCTGTTCGCCACAATGAATCACACACCCAATACCATTGTCAAAAGATTCATGGTAAAAATCTGCATCAACATTTCTTAAAATTTAATGTACAGCAATCAGTGAGGCCAAACCAAAGGGCATCCCTGCATGGTACCGCATTGAGGAATGGTGTACGGCTGTCCTAAAGGTGTACCTGGTGTCCATGCAGAGTGTAGAGCAGTCGTCCCTCCACCAGGTCCAGGATCTTCAGCGTGGAGTCATTGGAGGCCGTGATGAGGTAGTTCCCAGATGGGTGGAAAGACAGTCCATTCACTACTCCACTGTGGACTGCGGAGCAAACACAACAGCGTGTAGCTATGACGTGATCCACGAACACAAACAAGCCAATTCATAATGCGCAGACACAGCACATAGTCAGTGGGACCACTAAAAACATACTGCAAGTTGTACATACTTGATAACAAAATATACATAACACATATGCCACAACACAGGGTCAATATCTGACCACCATCAAGAATATAATGCTAAGCATATAAGTAATGTGGGCACAGTGGTAAAGGCACTGGACCTAAGCACACAGGTAATAGGGGTGCAGTGGTAAAGGCACTGGACCTAAGCACACAGGTAATAGGGGTGCAGTGGTAAAGGCACTGGACCTAAGCACACAGG
>JAOVYW010025027.1:0-13415 GCA_025775045.1 Hiodon tergisus | reverse complement strand
GGTAAAGGCACTGGACCTAAGCACACAGGTAATAGGGGTGCAGTGGTAAAGGCACTGGACCTAAGCACACAGGTAATGTGGGCACAGTGGTAAAGGCACTGGACCTAAGCACACAGGTAATGTGGGCACAGTGGTAAAGGCATTGGACCTAAGCACACAGGTAATGTGGGCACAGTGGTAAAGGCACTGGACCTAAGCACACAGGTAATAGGGGTTGCAGTGGTAAAGGCATTGGACCTAAGCACACAGGTAATGTGGGCGCAGCGGTAAAGGCACTGGACCTAAGCACACAGGTAATAGGGGTGCAGTGGTAAAGGCACTGGACCTAAGTACACAGGTAATGTGGGCACAGTGGTAAAGGCATTGGACCTAAGCACACAGGTAATAGGGGTGCAGTGGTAACACATCCCTTTAACACATCCCTTTAACACATCCCTTTAAAAAAGTACTTAAGTTTATTCCAAATTTAAAATAATAAAAATAAAAAAAAGTTTTTTTTAAAGTTGGCCTCCTCAGTGGCTCAGTCATTAAAGGTGCTTGCCTGGGCACAGGCAGAACCCAATGATGTGGAATTTGCAGGTTCGTATCCAGATCTTGTCATTTCTCCATTGTGACCAGGAGAGCATGGTGGCAGTGCATAACCAGCGGAGAAAGGCCAGACTGGGGTGCCTGGGAATTGGCAGGGCTTTTCTAGGCTTGTCCCCTTCTCCAGCACCTCCAGGCTGGCAGTCCCATCGCCGCTGAACCCCTCGTGTGGGATCGCGTAGCCTGCACCGTGTAACAAAACAGGGGACTCGAAGGCACCCGGATTGGAAGCGGGGATCAGTAGTACTTTCTCACCCAGATGGTGAGTGGTGGCACAATTTGCAGCGAGATGCAGTAGCACATTTGGCAACTCGTAATTGGAGAATAAAAACTAAATTTTATATAATTTAGTAAATTTAATACATTTATACATACATATAAAAGTCTTGTTTGAAACACTAAACTACATTGACCATCAAGATGTGCACTTGAAATGTAAACTTTAGACCTCACTTCAACATCGGCTGGCTTTGCGTTGGGGGCGAAAGTATTCCCTTGAATTAGTTTCTTGCTCAGTGCAGTTCAGCAAAGCATGAGACACCCCCCCACAGGAATAGTGCTGGTACTACAAGCAAATGAACAGAACCCTTAGGTAAGGACCCTTAACTGCAAATGGAGGAATATAACCACTGCAGGATTTCATTCATTTCTGTCTGTTTAAAATTTCATAAGACCTGACTACTACTTCAAAGATATGCCAGAGGCAGCATGCAAAAATGTAAGCTTTAACATAAAAAAACTTTGGGAAAATTTTCAGTAGATGAAAGGAAAGTAATAAATGAATGAAATATAAGGGCTTTTGTAGACTAATTATGCGATTCAGCTTTTAATAAACCCAAACAGTAGTTGAGGACACAAGTTCAGACCGTGCCCTTTCATCGCTCATTTGGGTCCCTAGAGCGAGACGAGACGGATCATTGATCTCCGGCAGCATGGGAGCACAGGACAGAAGCGGCTGACCCTAGGCTCATTCCCAGCCATTCTCCATACTCAGTGACGTTTCCTTTTTCTTCTTGAAAACAGGCAGTCGTGGCTTTTGGCTTTGTCTGTCAGCCCAAACCCCAGCAACCACGGGCCAACCGGTGTGGACAGTAGTACTTTCTTCATTATTCTCTCTTAGTACTAGAAATGGTAAGCATATTACTATTATTTGTATATACACTTCATCATCATCATCATCATCACAATTTGTTCTTAGGTTCAGTGATCTGTAAATCACCCTGGGTAATGCCCGAGAAATAGACATTAACAGATAAAAAAGCAACAAGCAACTTGCTCAGGGCTAAAGAGCGTGCTGCTGGGACGTGAGACACCACCCCAGGGTCCTAAACCCAGTGAATTTAATGATGCCGTGTCATTACAGGCCTTTTTGGCAACAAAGAAAATGAACGGCTAATGGGAGAAAGTTTTAGCTTCATTCACAGGCCTGTATTAAAAAAATGAAAAAACAAAAAAACGCACTAAAAGAGTACAAAGCTTTCTTTCATTGTGCAGCCCCCGATTGCCGTGCAATAAGCTACAGATAATACGTTGTGTTACATAACGGAAGTTAATTTCCTCAAGCAATTTTCTCTTCTTTAAAACTCACGTAATCACAACTCATTGCTGAAATAAATGAGAACAACCACAATAGGCCATACCAATTACTACTTTTAAATTCAAACTACAGGCATTGACGGAATTATCTGTACCCGATTACTCGTAAGGTGGAAATTGAAGATAATTTGAAAACCAACATATAAAATGGGGGGGGGGTTCACTGCCAATGTTTAATTCACTCTAAGCATTTAACCAGCCTGAATCTAGCGCCATTGCCAGCGCTGTGCCAATGTCTGACGCTTAAACGACACCGCCTGTTGGATTCCGTGCCCCAGTACAGCCGCGGGAGACGCCTCACCTTGATAGTGTTGGAGGAGCTTGTTGGTGCGAATGTCCCACACTTTGACAGTGTTGTCTGTACCGGCTGCTGCGATGCAGGTGCCACTGGGGTGGAAGTCAGCATGGCTGACATATCTGGAAGATGCATCACAAACCAGCAAGATCACTGACAACATAACAGTGAAACTAGTGTTGCCAGGCTAGCCCCGCGCACGCGCACACAAACACATACAAACACATTTTTATTGTAAGCACTCCATCATCACTGATTTATTAATGACAAAAATGTTCTAAAATCTCTACGTAAATTTATTCATTTGTCAAAATACATTAATTAGCTGCAGTTTGCACTGCATGAACTAGAAAAATTATTAAGGTTAAGCATTTCTCAACCAGTGCTTCTCCTGAGTCCAAGGAAAGTAACTGGGATTACTTGAAATTAGGTTAACTCGCTTAATTTCCATCCGAAACTGACCGGTGCGATAAATGCAATTTGATGAAATAGTAATGAAATGTTTACTTTGCAAACATGTGGACTGTTGATGCAGAACTGTAGAATCTCAAAAATGTAAGGATCCAACAGAAAACCATACACACTTACCCTCCGTGTTCATAGAAGGAGTGTATACATTCACGGCTGGTCTTGTCCCAGATCCTAACAGTTTTGTCGTCACTTGCTGAAACTATTAGCCGACCGTCCGGCGAAAATCTAAATATGAAATTTATATTAATTACTATTCAATAAAGAAAATTACAGTGCATACCAACATATTACGGTAAAATACGGTAGAAAGTGCCATCCGAATTTGAAATTTAAATCTTCCAACAAAGCTGTCCCAAGAAATTTTTTACTCCCCTCCCCCATCTTTATTTCTTACTAAAAGTCTTTATCTACCATAAGCCTTGACTATCTAGAGAACATGTAGGTCACCACAGTTGAGCAAGGGGTTGCTGGGAAAACCGTTATCAATTTTATTTAGCCACACGTTTTATTGGATCTGTAAGATCACCTTTGAGCTACTTGGAGCCATGTGTGCAAAGGAATGACAGAGAAGAACAGAAACGACAGCTGTTGGACAGTCATAAAATCTCCACCCAAGATATTAATAATAATTAATATCAAGAGCTCATCCACCGCAAAAAAAAAGAAGCCTGGCACGTTTCACACAAGTATAGTGCATATAACGATTAAAACTTAAAAATGATAGAGAGTTGGGAAGGAAGTGTGGCATGCACGGTTTCTCATGATAAATGCACCGACACACACGTGCGACGCATACTGAAGAACGTGCGCGTAAAGCAGCACTCACTTGACACATCGCACCCAATTGATGTGCTGACTGAGCGAAAAGAGGAACTTCTGCCTGTGCACTGCCCAGACTTTGAGGGTCTTGTCGTCGGAGGCGGTGACCAGGGACTGGCCGTCCCCGGAGAAGCAGACGCTGCGGACCGTTCCGGTGTGGGCGCGGAACACCGTTGACTCGCCCTTCCTGAGGGAGACAGCACGGAACACACACATTAGCACAGTAACATTAACAACAGAAACACCAACAATCAAAAAAAATATTGTGAAAAAAAATAAGTGAACGTTCTGCATAGAAGCTGTAATAAATTATACTATGTGAAGAACCGGGCTACAAGACGCCGGCATCGTAGTGAAAAAATAGGAGAATAAGTAGCAGGCATACGTCGCTTGATAAATTGCAGCTGGACAAAAAGAGAAACAGACAGATGTGAGCTGAAAAGATGTAAAAGGCCTTACGCAGTGTGCCGGCACAAATCATCATGAGGATTAACAGCAATGAGCAGAACACCAAATCTGAGAGACAGCAGTTATTCAAACGTACAGATTCTGCATTCTTTGTTCTAAAACAAAGGATAAAAGACACGTCAACATTTGCAGTAACATCCACATTTCTTGTGGAATGGAAACCCTCAACCGTCACTAAACAGCGTAAAAAAAATTATCTATGAATAGGATAAAAGGAAAACATTAGGTCAGATGTTCAAACTACAAGGTTCGAACTTCGGGTCAAACATCATTTTAACTTCTTAGACTACTTCCAGTGAATGTATAAAAATCTGGGACACAGGCCGTTCTTAACTTGTAGAGAATGCCCACTGACATTCAAAATTACACATTAATTAATACGTTCTTTTTATTCACTCATTCCCAATTCTGGGTCACGGGGTGGCACAGGGTCTGGGTACACCCAGGACTGGACACAAGTCCATCGTAGACACAGTCTCGGAATCTCACGCACACAATCAGCAGCTGCCAATCCGTCTAACTTGCAAACCACTGGACAATGAGGGGAAAACCGAGCTCGGTGAAGACACCGGAATCACCGTGAGGGTTAACGGGAACGAACAGAACAAAACATGCGAAATTCGAGTTACAGCAGTTATTAAAATGTGAACTCTTGTGAATTTCTGAAAGGAAAAACAAATACCCACAACAGAGCACTATAATTATCTTTACTAGAGGAGGTACGACATTCTACTGCTGACAGCAAATTTCTCTCTATTCACAAGACATAAAGAAGTGCATCTTATTCTCCCATACCGTGTCCATACAATTCAAAGTGGCAAACAAATACACTCTGCTGATTCCACCATAACTACCCCGGGATCAGATTATTCTGAACACACCGCACTAACACAGCAAGTATCCGGCATAATTTACAGCAGGGCTGGAGTCTGCCTCGCACCAAGACCATTTGCTTGGGGGAATATATACGTCCGCAGCAGGCAGAGAGGGGGAGGCACTTTGGGAAGGTACAGACAACAAGTCCCAGAGGTAGAGTGTTTTTAAACTAAGACTATTACTTCTACGCGCCCCACAAACTACATCGGACACTCCAAAAGCAACTCTTATGACAGTGGCCAGGTCCAACACAACAATCCCACCGCCATAACGTCAGACTTGCAGACTATGGTCAAATATTCTCATACAGGAAAGGGTTCAAACTTTATTTACAAGTAACCCACGTTCCTTAATTTGCAACACAAGTCGGAAGCAGTCGGTCGAAAAAAGCACGAACTCAAAGCAGGTCAGAACAACATGCGGTTCTCACAATAAACAGCAGATACTCTGGGCAAACATGAATCCCTACGTCATTTATAGCAGTTACATAAACAGCACACTGTTGAACCCACGCGTTTAGTCCAACTGTTTGTTCAGACGCACTTTTTACACCTGACATGCAGCACATTCCAACTCTTCTGCCAAAAAGCACCAATGGGCCTGAGGAACCCAGCAATGTAAACACAGTCCAACCATAAATTGTTGTGTATACCACTACACGAGTGATGTGTTGAAGCAAATTACGTCTCTTTTCTCCTGCCATAGGATCATTAAACCATAATCCACCATTTCACTCTACAACTATGTTAGCATAAGACGAGAAAACCAAAATGACCCAGCACCACTGTTATTTTACTTCAGCTGCATGAAATGCAAGGCTATCTTAAAATTATTTGTGTACTCCAAAACTATTAGTCTTCACACACGACATTTTTAAACCGTTGTGAGGCTGATAACAGGATAGAATGGGTCAGCTTTGGAGTGCGAGTCTTTGTCTTGTTAAAATGTTATACCACTTTGCCTTAATATAATATATACTGCGTATGGCACATAAAAGTGTACCGTCGGTGAGGCTGACTTTCTATGACTTTTCGTCCTGTTAGTGCCTCTTTTTTTTTTTTCTTCCTTTGGATAAAAGAAAGAATTTTAAAAGTACATTAACATCAACAGTCTATATGGCGATGCATCAGAGATTTTCAATGCAAGACTCGTTTATCACGCAAAGGGGTATTGAGAAATTACTATTTTTTTTTTTTTTTTTAATTTAAAGACGACACTGATATCATGCTTGATTATAAAAAATTTCTGTCAAAGATTACGAGCCTTGGTCTTAGTATGGTTTGCCTTGGAACCATTTACTGATAATGTTGAAGCTTATCTTTTAGATTGCAACATTCCGTGATGTTGTTCTTCCAGCTGTCAGGATCATAGCAAAACTATTCAGAAGAATGATACGGTGACTGACTGACATTGCAGAAATTCGCAAGCCCCTGGCTACCGTTAAAAGATTTAAACATCTAAATAAATCCAAAAGCTAGTCTTCTCATTGAGCTCAAGACACCAATCTGCCCCCTTTATACATGTTAGACTGAACATGCAACATTCACTGAGTATATTTTGCTTGCTTGCATTATTAGTATGGATTTTTATTATACACAATGGAAACTGGACCATCTCGAACACGCATTAATAATGTTTATTCAAAAGCTTAGTCCCACAGATGTTTTATTTTACTTTTACAATCTGTTACGGGTCATAAGAGGGCAGTGAAGATTAAGGACCCCTGCATTGTGGGTTTAGAGAGGGACAGAGAACAGGGATGGCGCAGAGACTAAACAACATTTACGTAGCTTCCACTCACACGCTGGGCACCCAAAGGCGAACGGTTTTGTCCCGAGATGCAGAGGCCACAAGGTGTCCGGAAGGTGAAAACTGAACGGACATCACTGCATCGGTGTGTCCCACAAAGCGGTAAGCTCTCATCTGGGCCTTCATATTCCATATCATTACACAGGAATCCATGGAGCCAGTAGCTGGAAAGAAGACAAAGTGATGTGTCCATCATAAGATGGGAGACATTCAACTTTAAACATTAAATTTAGGATTAATGTTAATGAGCTGGAGATGATTTATTTTTATTTTTTACCAATTTGTTTCATGTTGCTGTTAAAGTCAACACTGGTTATGGTGTCTCTGTGGCCTTTGAAATGCCTCTCCAGTGTTGGATCTTCCTGAAAAGGCCAATGGGAGGCAGCAATCAAAATGAAAATACATCAAGGTTAGATAGAGCTTTTGATCTACACTGCAATCTCCATCATACGAGTTTGTCAGCTGCGGAATAAACAGAGGAAAATGGGCTAACTGTGAGATTAGCTTGCTAAAGTTCCATAGCTACAAAGTCGAAAACACCAAATAGGGACCACCATAATCAATAAGGAATTGTCTTCACAGAAAAAATATTTGACATTCCTTCTGCCGATCCGCTCTACATATATGAAGACACCTTTATTAATATAGAACAAGACCCACGGAAAAAATGCATTTGTTGTTCTTTTCATTATTGCTTCTAACATCAATAATTGGTCTTGCATATTTGCTGTCGTATTCGTTATATGTTACTGTTTGTAAAGCTTTGGCAATACTGTACGCTGTATATCACGTAAATAAACAATTTTAAATAGAAATTGTTCTTGTTAACCACTTCAAAATTCTCTCCAGCAAAATCTATTTAAATTAATAAATTAATTGCATTTACTTACCAACGCGGAAGTCATTTTTCTTAACAGTTAAACTGCAATTCAAACAACGAAATATGAAATATATTTAAGGTTTTAAAATAACGGTCTGTATAGCTTTTCCAGACAGATTTTTTGGCACCTTAGTTTACCTTGCTAATAACGTATAGACACCTTTTTTTGGGTTTCAAAAACATAGCTATCCATCTAGCTCTCTCGTAGATACCGGTTAAATGAATTTAATTACAACTAAATATTGAGAAAATTCTTTTTTTTTTAATTTCTGATAATAAGTGCATAGTTAACTGACAAAATATCTAACCCTGCAAGTATCCTAGGTAAACAATAAACTAAGTTTGGTTTACGCGCCGGTTTGGGCGCCTTCAAGATTCGTCAGAATCTTAAAGGGAAGGTAGTAGTTAAGCCGACATAAATATATTTTCGTTTTTGTAAAATTCAACTTTAGATCGACTATCGTTAACCATGCGGTCAAATCTTATTTATTTATTTACTTATTTTATTTTTATTTATTATTATTAATATCGATCATCTTGAATAATTTATTCGTCTTCCTGACATGATTTCCGGACCTGGAATCTATCAAAATTTTTATGGAAAAAGTACCCTCTAAATTTACTTGCCATTTTCCATTCGATAAGTGAACAATCGAAAAAATATAGCTTTCTTTAAAACGGTTTAACAAAAATAATTTACTATTCATATTATGTACAACCTTTACCTACATAACTGTAATATATGAATTTAGACACCAGAGGTCAGAAGTCTCATTCAACACAGTCCTATTTTATTTTCCTATTCTATGTGGTGACTGAATCATTTTTCATTTCCAATACAAAAAAATAGATATAAAAGTTTTGATTTGATTTGAAAAGCTAAATACTAAGTGTGTACATAAGTTATTTTTTCTTAAACATACTTACTTGCCAATAAATATGAATGTTTGTGTCCTAAAATAAGTAAAGAACCATTTTTCTCATTCTTTAATGACATGAGGATAAAAATATTTTTACATTGCATTACATTACGTTATTATGTGCTGTGAAGTTTAATGCTTTTATTACATTTTAAACTATATTCAGTTCGTTTTTATGCATGTTTAAATGTCAGAAACTGATTGTCCCATGCAGTACGGATCAGGATAGGACGAGAGAATCATGATGGCATGTGTAGCGTGAAGAGACACACAGTGGCTGAGGGGGCGATCTTGATTGAGCACTATGATGGTATTACACCCTTGTTGCACAAATAGCCTGCAGGTTATGCCATGGGATGTGCCATGTAAAATGTTTAGGGGTGTAGACAGCAGCCGTGTAGTAGTGACAGTTTGAGTGGAACACTTTAATGCACAATTCCTAGGGTTCCTATGAGGCGCAGATACTTACAAATACAGGTGAACGAGAATCCAAAGAATCTGGTCATTATCAGTCATTTTCTTCTTTCTATGACTGATAGCTCCATCAGAACGGGTTATGAGTGAGATGACATTGATGGGACCCTAAAAGTATGTGATTTTATTACTGTCCCAAATTTTCAATAGTGATCGATAATTTCTTTACTTATTAACAAATCCATAATTGCATATTATCCTTTAATATTATGACCCTTTTACCATTTGCACATTTTTTTTTTAATCTTCTAAAAAGCCAGTTAAACATCATGCGTGGCACAAGCGCTGTCAAGAATGATGCACTTTTCTAGTGGTCAGTACTCAACTGCAGCTTACGAGATACTTATTTTAACAATTTGGTTGTAAGCTAATAGAGGCCTTCAGACTTTTTCCCCCGCCAAGAATTATGTTGTTTTTCCTGCAACAGCTTACAGAGAATCCACTTAAATGCTAAACAGATGATGCATTCAAGGCACCATCTAATTTTCAGATTATGTTACCGCTGCACCTGCCTGCTGCAAATCCTTCCCTTGACACTTCATACAGTGAGTCACCCTCGGTCTTCCGAAGTTGCTCCTGAATTACCCCCATCAGAGGTAACAGGTGGATTGTGACGATTCAGAATCGCTCATGTTGCAGTGTTCCACAACGGGCGCCACAAAGTGGTGTCAGCCTTTAGCCAGAAACTTACATTTCTCATACCGTTTCAACCAATACAATTCATTACCGACTCTCCGAACCAACGTTTCTCTTTTTATTTAACTGCTGTGAGGTTTTAAAACTTTCCGAACCACCGTTTTTCTTTTTCTTTTACTGCTGTGAGGTTTCAAAACGTTCTTTTAATAAACAGAAAATGATGCCTACTGTGGTGCATTCTATATTCACCATTCGGCCAGGTAGATTATTCAACCATAATGAATGCAAGTTTAAAATAAAACATGTCAGACACAGTCATTATTTCCTGGTTAAGTAGGTGAGATTTCAATGCTGAAGTATTATATTTAGATTAGTATATAGTTTAGTTTTCTGGCTTTCCAGAGTTCGAAGCTGAAACTTGCTTATTTTACAGGAATGCATCCCTCACAGTAACTGCTGTTATGAACGGTAGTGGTGGTAAACATCTGAGTCAGCGACTAATTGATTTGTTGGGGTAAGCTCACCGACACAGTCATATGAAAAATGATGAGAGAACCAGTGAGGAAAAAACAAATATGCTTGTGTTACCTCCCTGAAAGTAAAAAAGAGCAACAAGGACATTTTTGCAATTGTTTCAATCATGACTTTTGCCAATAAAACTATTTTCAGTATACTAAAAATCCATGTTTTTATTCAGATACGGTGACTTTTTTAGTAATATTTTAAAGTTGACTATGGAAGTTTCTGCCTCTGACCTATTTGTTTTCATAAAACATCACCTGAAAAACCTCTTGCAGTGAAGGCTTCCCTGCTCAACAAACAACTGCTGGGGAGATGCCTAGCTACTGGGGAAATGTAAATATAAAAAAACTCGAATGTTGCAAAGCTGGGACTAAATCCCTTTATCCCCCCTGATCGGCACAGGCTAACATAGTTCATGTGGGTCGAAGGGAGTAAAGCTCAACGAGGAAACGTTTAAACTTTTGTTCAAAAGTGACATTTGATCGTCTGGTTCCTGTGTTTGACTCTTTTTTTGGATTACCAGAACTCACCTTCCTCTTTGCCTTTTGTCTTACAAGCGAATAATTAAAGGTGGAGCATAATTGGACTCTTGCCTAATACTATTTACATGTGGTTAATCATTAAGATCTCCACACCAGGGAACTCAGTGTCCCTTGTTGGTTAGTCAGGGGGACTGGAATAATGTTTCTGTTGGCAAGTGTTTTTTAACAAATTCCCATGATCTAAAAATTTCCATGATTTAAAAAACCCATGAGTGTCACTTGTGTTTGAGGTTAATACAACTGATGGTATTTAAATTGAATGATTAAACTATTTGAAATAAGTCTGAAAATGTGTAATTTTGTTAAAATGTTACTGGCTGGGTTTGAAAAAACCTTAAACGAATCTTGAGACAGGGCTCTACTGACCCTGAAACTTTCAGTTAACGGGGAGGGGGAAAAAACTCATAAAAATATAACTGCAGCAGCTTCTTCATTATAAAGTGATCCTTATCATATTGAAATGATTTTGTTTCTAGGCCGATTTCGGACCCTAATTTTCATCTATTATCCCATAATGAAATTGTATTATTTGAAATTGTCCCAGGCCATTTCAGACTAAAACCATGCAGAAATGCATTGCTATTTGGTATTTACACCAGCAGCCTCAGCTCTGATTCTCTAAGTTCCCTGGGTTTACTATTACAATCTGATCAGGAAAAAATGTTGACAGCCTTTTGTGGTGGCTCTGTTGTAGCATTAAGTCAGAAAAGGGGGAGAAATGACAAAGAGGGAGATAACTAGCAAGGCTTAGACAGCGAGTGCCATACAGCGGGTACTAGACAGAATGTACTATTCAGCAAGGGTTTGGAACTGTTCCAAAGAAATGTTGGACCAGTTTTTCAAAATGAGCCTCTTGAGGCAGTCCTCATTGGGGCAGAGGTGGTTAAATGACTGATTTAAATTCTTTGTCTGTATTAAATGACCAGGTTCTTTGTTTTACCTGAATCAGATCTCATTGCAAGCCAAACAGTGAATTCAGGTGCAACTATGTTAGGAACGTGGCTGTTATGGTCTGTATCACAATGAGGTAACCCAATGTTGTGTTTGTAGCGGGGTTTTCGTTATAAATTTTTCTTTGGTATACTTTCTCTTTCATTCTCTTTTCAATACAAAATGAATATATCTGTGGGGGGAAATAATAGCGGCTTTGTGGCAGGACAGGACATTCAATTTGGCACTTGCATGACAGACACCTCTGTATGTTCCATCAGTCATAGGGCTTCTTATTTTGCC
Organism: Hiodon tergisus; assembly: GCA_025775045.1. Taxonomy (NCBI): domain Eukaryota; kingdom Metazoa; phylum Chordata; class Actinopteri; order Hiodontiformes; family Hiodontidae; genus Hiodon; species Hiodon tergisus. The sequence goes on along the minus strand of JAOVYW010025027.1, from coordinate 1,289 downwards.
AAATGGAAAGCTGCCCTCACTCAGGAAGATCTGTATTCTTATATTGTTCAACCAATCCAAAACCTTGCAGGGCTTGGTATGGTACTGTTGAGTATTACTAAATATAGTTTGATGACCTCTCAGAATTCATGAAACAATTAGGTTACTGTTGATGCCTACAAAAAGTATAGGAGTATGCTGAGCAGGAACTGAAATGCTAAATGGTTCTAGTAAACTTGTGGCACGAGGCCAAGACGGAAAGGTAGAACTTTATTGTAAAACTTCCTTGATGTTTGACGATTAATTGGTACAATTCTGTAGTATCTCTAATGAAAAGGAAGCTTTAAAAAAAAAACATTTTTTTACTTAGCCTTTGTTAACTTAAACACTTGTTGGTTTATGGCATGTTAAACCAGGATGTCTGATTTTTATATTCCCTAACTTCTTTATAAGTCATGAGTGTAACACATGGTTATCAAGGTCAATTGAGAAACCTGGCAGCCTAGCAAGATTGTAGAGTGTGTTTGTGACTTTGAAGGCATGCTTTGTCGATGAGCTGTAGAGGACTGTGATTATATCTGGGAAGGACCGGGGTTTGCCAAGCAATTTTGGCATCTGCAGAAAGGGACGAGAGAGAGGAATGCCCACCTGGACTGCTGGCCACCCGTTCAATTGTACCAGATAAGATTGAGGTCATCCTCTGTCTCAGATAGTTCATAAAAGGCTACTGCTCGTCCTGAGAGGCTGAAATCTTTCTACCCATAGCCTTTTATCAAGAAACTTCAGATTCTTTGCCTTGTTGTTGTTTTTTGACATTCATTTTAGTTTTTCTTTAGACATAAAACAGTCTTACATCTTCTGCAAGACATAAAAAGGACACAAAGCTCTCGATTGTACTCTAAAACACTTTCAAGCATGAAAAATAGGTTTCCAAGAAAATAAAAAATTATTGAGTCATTGGTCATTGTCAGGCCATATCTGTATCAACCCATTCTATATAAATGATGATGTTCTGATTCTTATCCTATAATGAGTCTGCTGACATGCCCAGAAAACAGAGTGGGGCTAAAGGAAAAATCATCAGACATGAGGGCGTTAAATTGGTTAAAGGCAATAGCATTCAAAATGAGACAGGAATAAGAATAAGTGTGGTCCATTCAGAAGGAAACTGGGTCAGTTAGACACCCGACAGTCAATTGTACAGTTCTACCTACCCTCATTTTACCTAGCGAGGCTTTCACCAATAAGGCCCTTGCTGTAAAATAATGAGTTTCTCCCTTTTGCTCTAAATGGGGGGGGGGGGGGGGGAA
>JAOVYW010024990.1:0-31438 GCA_025775045.1 Hiodon tergisus | reverse complement strand
AAGAGCCTGCCTCCGTGCTTGAGGGGGGAGCGGCTTCTGCCGCATCTGCCATCCGTAAGCCCCGGGGTTGCCACAATGGTTTCCATTTTATAAAATGTGTGAAATTACCTGACAACAATAGCAAAAAAAATAATTAAAGTTTAAAATAAAATATAAAGAAATATAACATAGGATTATGATACATACATCATGTTGATTATGTTATTTTCAAAGATCTGGCCACGACTGAAATTTATAATTAAACTAATAACAAAATTTTGGGAATCGCACTGTAATTAATGTTTTGCACATTCATTTTATCAAAAAACATTTCTTGCTTATTATACTATTTTTTCACTAACCTTTTTTGTACTTTTATACTGTTTTTCACAAGACATTCATAAAACTTAAGCATATGGCCCTCAACTCACCTTTCAGTACAGGTTCAGGTTCCCAAAGTTTTGTATATTTTTCTTTGTATTTTTCTTCCTTTGGCATTTTGATTTACGTTTTTTGTTATTTTGTATTTATGATGTGTGTGGCTGATTTAATAATTTTTGGTCTTTTGTGCACTGAAAGGAATGAACGAAGATACTTTTACATTACAGTGAATGAGGGTTCTGGGCAAGATGGCATACTGTACCAGTTTTTTTTTTTTTCAGCTTTAACTTTGAAACCTTCCTTCAATTAGATATCTGTTTAAAATTCTATGTCTTAACTTTTAGTTACTTACATTTTTTTTAAAATAAATAGTTTAAAAATCATTCAAAGGTGTCAAGTGTCCACGCTACCACTGGATGATAACTTTCATGACTATGTCACCATCCCCATGGAGGTTGCTAATCCCAGTGGAAAGAGAGGCTTACCATCTAGCCCCCCGAAGATTTCCACCCCTTCCAGAAATAAGAAAGATGATTTAGGCTCTAGCAACACGGCTCACATGGAGATCTCCAATGCTGCCATCCTGTCAGCAATAGAAAAGCTTCAAACTTCAAAAATGGATCGCAGCTTATATGAAACTTTACACTCATATCTGCCAGACTGAGACAACAGCATCAGTTTTAACTTCAGCTCGTGTGGCTTTAGATAAATCCCCTGGTTCAGATGGGCTAACCTCTAATTTCTGGGACTTCTTCATAGATCTCCTATTTAACACTTTAAAGAAAGCTACTGAAAATGGAATACTCCCCTCCTGTATGAAACAAGGCCTAATCAAACTCATTCCCAAACCAGGAAAAGATGCTCAAATGCTTGATAATCTGCGCCCAATTACCTTGCTTAACAACGATTATAAACTGCTGGCTCATATTTACACTTCTCGCATTAAGACAGAAATATCTCAGGTTATCAGTGACACACCGTCTGGGTTTTTGGAAAAAAGATCTATACACAATAATATACGCCTGACTTGATTGAGTAAAAGGATTTAGTAGTTGATGATGGGTTTATCTTGTCTCTTGATTTTTAAAAGCATTCGATATGGAGGAGCTTTTTATTTTTCATGCCTTATTCTTTGGCATTCTCCAACAAAGCCATCAAGGCCATCAATCAGACAAACTTTGAGTACATTTGGAAAAAGAAAGTAAACTAAGCCATTGACTTTGATTGTATCAATGGAACTCTTAAGATCAACAGTTTAAAATCCTTTCTGAGTAATGGCAGTTGTTTTTGGTACTGTATTCCCAGAGAGGTTTTAAAAAAAATTGGTGGTCTGTGATTTCTCTATACAAAAAACTACCTCTTAAACTGCTCTCCTTCCACCAACAGGTTTTATTCTACTGGAAACTCTTATTCAAACATAATTTTACAGCACACAGTACTCCGCTATGGAACAAAAGATATGTATTATTTAGAAATAAATCTCTGTACATGGAGAATGGATGAAGAAGGGAATATGGTCCATTTATCACCTGCTTGATGATAGAGGAAACTTAATAATCTTTGAATGTTTATGCCTAAAATATCAAACTCCCTTTGATCCTGCTCAATTTAAGCGTCTTGTTAATGCAATCCCATGATCAGTTATATTGCAGATTAAGGGCATGGCACTGTATTTAGGATCTGTATCCGCTACTTTACTGCAACTCTTGGTTGAGGGGCATGAATTTATTGACGACAGACTTCCAAACCGATCAATCCGTGAATACCTTTGTAATGACTTGTATCCCTTGCAGTCATAGAGAAATTATATCCTCCAATTTTTCTCTAGGTCCAATGTAACCCATTTATGGACCAGATACTTATCCTTTCAAATTGCACCTAAGGTAAAAGAGATCCACTAATAATCGAAATACTCATCTTTATATTTCTTTTGGGTTATTCTCTTTTTATGTTTATTTTATGCTCAGTTTGTACTGTTATGTTTTATCATTTTAACTGTGAATTGCCATTTCAGAGCCAGGAATCATTTACCTGCTCTGCACTCTGCTCTTTTTTGCATGGTTCATTTGCACTTCCACCGTACAATTCCACCGTGTCCTGTATGTATATATTACTTGTTGTTGTGTGATTTATTTATTATATGTTCTTTGTGTAATTTTTGGTTATTTCTGCTGTAGTATCAACGTGAGAACATTTGCAAACTTCTCCAGGGCATTTTTCAGTCACTTAACTCAACAAAAGTTATCATAAAGTATCGGAGATGGCAACAAAACCTGATAAAGAAGAAGATTATGTTTTTGCCAGATAGTAATTTTTTACCTCTCTGTTGACTGCCTTATGTTTATTGCTAACATGTCTTTATACTGCTTATCTATGGATCTGTTCTTTATTGTTGTTCAATTTGCCAATGCTTTCCTACAATTATAATGTACTGCTTTGCATTCCATATGTGTTGGATTTCTGCTCTAACTGGTATATAACATATATATAATATATATATTGTGCACCGTAAAAGGATATCTGTCGCAAACTCACGTTCTTACGTTCTCACGTTCAGTTTTATATTTGTTGTGGTTTTTGTTTTACCCACTCCGCACTCAATGTTCCCCTTATTAGTTACAGGTGTTTGTCATTGTTAAGCTGTCAGTTTGCCCAGCACTCTCCTTCATAAACCAGTCTGTTTTGTCACTCGTTGCCTGATTGTCTTGTGTATTTTGTCATGCCTCTCAAGCATGATTTCTTGTTATCAAGGATTACTAAAATCTAGTCATAGTCATAGTCAATGTCAATGTCAATGTCAATGTCAATGTCAATGTCAATGTCAATGTCAATGTCAATGTCAATGTCAATGTCATAGTCATAGTCATAGTCATAGTCATAGTCATAGTCATAGTCATAGTCATAGTCATAGTCAATGTCAATGTCAATGTCATTGTCTTTGTTGTGTTGCTAGTCTTAGTCTTAGTCTTTTGTAGCATTTTGTTTGTAGTCTCATTTGTTCCACTCGTTTTTTGTACCCCTGCTTTGTTTTGTTCATTAAGTATCCTGCGGTTTCCACATCCCTTTGTTCCCTCGTCTCTGTGTCTGCGCCTGTTTCCAAACCCACCTGTGTCCGTGATAGAACAATCCGGCCAGAAATTGATTTCTTGTTGCCATCACGGCACAGGGAGCTGTCCTGGGTCGCCATGACTAGCAATTCGGTCAGATGGCCGCACGGCTGGAAGAGATCCACGCCGACTGCTCCCCGCCTCCTTAAAACATCGGAGACAGCCACCTCCCCACCACCCAGTGCTCCCGGACTGTCTCCATCTGCAGAGCCTTGCCTGACTCTGCTGGAGTGCTACGGAAGAGAGCCAGGGAGTGTGCCAGCCCCATGATTTTCAAGCTCCAGCCCTCTTCCCTGCCCTCAGAGCACTCTCGCATTGCCTACATTATCTCCCTGCTCATAGGAAGAGCGAGAGAGTGGGCATCCGCGGAGTGGGAGAAGCAGTCCCCATTTTGTTTCAACCTCGCCATGTTCAGCGAGATGAGGCTGGTCTTTGACCTTTCTGAGGGAGGTTTGGAGACTTCGCACCATCTACTTCTGGATTTGTCACGCAGCCTATTACACATTTTATTACACAGCCTAGCCACAAATTCTCTCACACCCAACAGACTGCCACACTTATTCTCCGGGATCAGTGGGAATGGTGTGGCTGTTCTACTAGATTTGGGAGCAGATGAGAGCTTCCTCAGTGCAAACACAGCTCACCAATTGGGGATCGAAACTGTTCCTCTTTCCCTGCTGAGGTCTCTGAGTCCCCTGGACAGTCACTCTCTGTGGGAGGTGACTCATAAGACAGTTCCGATGAAACTGCTATTGTCGGGAAACCACTATGAGGTGGTTGAACAGTGGGTTTTACCTGACTCTCAAGTGCCCCTGGTTCTAGGCTATCCCTGGTTTGCCAAAGACAATCCCAGGATAGACTGGACAACTGGGGCGGTCGGGGGGTCTACCTGCCTCAGTCGTTGCCACTCCGCTTGTACCTTTCCTGTGCGTGGTTGGGAGAAGTTTTGAGGTGGAGAGGGAGCTTTCCGGCTTGCCTGCCATCTATCACGATCTGAGAGATGTGTTTGACAAGGCTCTGCACTGTTTTTATGACTGCGCAATCGATCGCTTGCCCGACACAACCCCTCCTCAGGGTGTAATTTACTTTCTCACTGTTCCGGAGACAAAGGCTATAAAGAGGTACGTCAGGGAGTCATTCAGGGAGTCTCATCCACCCGTCTTCATCCCCAGCCGGAGCAGGGTTTATCTTTGTGGAGAAAAAGGATGGTAGCCTTTGCCCCTGAATTGGTTACCGAGCTCAACAACACAATATAGAACTGGTATCCCCTGCTGTTCATCTACTTGGCCCATGACCTCCTGCAGGGGGCACAACGCCTACCATCTTCCACATCAGAGAGGGAGCAAATAGAAGATGGCGTTCAACACCCTCTTGGGCCAGTACGAGTACTTAGTCATTCCACTTCTTGGTCCTATCCATGCCAGTTTCTCGAAGGCATTTTGCAAGCTTCTGGGTGAGACAGTGAGGCTCTCTCCCAGGCAGAGCATGCCATCCAGGACCTGGAGACTTCCCTGCCACCAGTCGGTCAACGGACCTTTGTTCCCGCTTCCAGGAACCCAGCAGGAGGTTGATGAGAGTTTTTCAATTTTGTAGATTTAAGACATGCTGCAATGTAGCGAAGTCCTGAGCCAGAGCGGGCCACCAGAATATCATTTGAAGTAGGGAAAGTGTTAGTTTTGGAGGAATGGAGCAAGTGCAGGAGCTGGGAATGGATGGAAATGGGAACAAAGTTCCGTTGAGCAGGACAGTAGGGAGGAGGTGGATCAGCAGTCAGTGCCTGTTGTATCTGGATCATGATGTCCCATTTTATAGGGGCCAACATTCAAGCTGGAGGTAGGATATGATCCATGGAGATGGGGGCAGTATAGGAGTCAAACTGATGGGACAATGTGTTTGGCTTGATGTTCTTAGAACCGAGTCTGTAGGTGAGGGTGAAGAGAAATCTGGTGAGAACAAAGCCCATTGTGCTTGTCTCTGGTTGACCCTCTTGGCCGAGCGGATGTATTGCAAGATCTGCAAGTACAAGGAAAGGATGTGTGGCACGTTCAAGCCAGTGGCGCCATTCCTCAAATGCCAGTTTAATGGTTCACGGTTCGCCAATGTCATAATTTCTCTTGGCGGAGGACAGTTTTCTAGAAAAAAAAGCGCAAGGGTACACCTTAGGTTGTTGGCCTTGACGCTGGGATAACACCGTGCCAACTCCAGATTCAGACGCATCCACCACTACGACAAAGAGAAGCAAGGGGTCAGGATATGTTTCAGGATGGGAGCAGAGGTAAAGAGAGTCGCTTGAAAGCGGTGGTTGACGACAAAGTCCAGGAAAAGGAAGAGATGTCAGAGGAACAGCAACTGAACTGAAGTTCATATGTATGAACCTTCTATAGAAATTGGCAAAGCCCAGAAATCGTTGGAGTTCCATGACCATTCTACCCTGGTGCCAATTAGTGGCAGCTCTCACCTTAGTCTGGTCCATGTGTACTCCGTTGACATTGATGACATAACCCAGGAAGCTGACACACTCACAATAAAAGTCACACCTTCACATATTCTTGGAACACTGAAGGAGCATTTGCCAATCCGAATTCATAGAATTCATAATGTCCACTGCTGGTTAGAAAAGTTTTCCAGGTTGTAGGCACTGCCTAGATCTAACTACGTGAAAAAGTGGGCTCCTCTGACTTGCTCGCCGAGGAATGCCTAGTGGATGAAATTCTCTACTGACCCTGAGTCAATCAATGCAGATATAAACAAACTGTTAGGAGGCCAAGTGATTTTGGCATGAATAACACTCTGCGTCTGTGATACAATAGTAGAGTGTCTAATACTCACTGTGGTATCTTTGGGCAAGCCATGAACGAACAGGACAGACTTCAAGGAAATGCCCCTCATTACCACAGTAGAAACACAGGCGCAATTAGAGTCGTCACTGTCTCTCCAAGATCATCAGTCCGAGTTGTATTGGTACAGGCTCATAAGTCGGTCTAGGAGCTTGGGGTAACCTGGCAGGTTGACGTGGACAGTCAGGAGGGGAACGTTCTCTCTAAGCCCATAAGGTGATCCCACTGCTTTTTACAGTGAAAAGAATACCATCCCCACTGTGAAGCATGGTGGTGGCTCACTGATGTTTTTGGGGTGTGTGAGCTCTAAAGGCACGGGGAATCTTGTGAAAATTGATGGCAAGATGAATGGAGCATGTTATCAGAAAATCCTGGCATACAATTTGCATTCTTCTGCACAAAAGCTGCGCATGAACACTTGGACTTTCCAGCATGACAATGACCCTAAGCACAAGGCCAAGTTGACCCTCCAGTGGTTACAGCAGAAAAAGGTGAAGGTTCTGGAGTGGCCATCACAGTCTCCTGACCTTAATATCATTGAGCCATTCTGGGGAGATCTCAAGCGTGCGGTTCATGCAAGACGACCAAAGACTTTGCATGACCTGGAGGCATTTTGCCAAGACAAATGGGCAGCTATACCACCTGCAAGAATTTCTGGCCTCATAGACAACTATTACAAAAGATTGCACGCTGTCATTGATGCTAAAGGGGGAAATACACACTATTAAGAACTAAGGGTATGCAGACTTTTGAATGGGGGTCATTCCATTTTTTTCTTTGTTGCCATGTTTTGTTTTCTGATTTGCCATGCTGTTATAACCTAGAGTTGAATATGAATCCCATAAGAAATAAAAGAAATGCGTTTTGCCAGCTCACTAATGTTTTGTTTTTAAAATGTAAAAAATTTCTTTAAAAACTGATTGATTGATTGAACTGAGCATTTAATGGAAGAGTGGTTTATATGGAGTGGAGAGGGAAACAGGATACCAGTGGTGGAGATGCTGAAATAATGAGGAAGAGGACAGGATGAACAAGTGCATGAAATGGTGTTGTGGAATGTTAATTGAAGAATAGGACATGAAGCTGAGGAAGGGTGAAGCAATTAGAACTCAGGGGACGTTGATCTCTGGTAGCAGACTGAGGAAGTGTGGGGCGTAGATATGACAACACCATCACTGACATTGACCTTTTGCATTTAAATCATCATGCCACAACTACCCCTGGCAGACCACAGCCAAATCACACTATACCTAAAAGAATCATAGAAACAGCCAAAAAAAGATTTATTTATTTTTTATTTAAAAACCAAAATCCATTGAACATCCTGTCGTGGTTCCCAATTCGACACACAATGATTGTTTTTAGTCTTTTCCGTAAAAACTGTAGTTAGGAGACGGACACTTCTTCAGGTTCTTCAGGAAATTAAGACTTTTATTACGTAAACACAACAAAAGCCGTGGTGTCCACGGAACAACCCAACGAACACCCTTGGCACACAGCTTTTTGTACAATTCAAACATACCCGCCCTTCCTCTAATGGGAGGTGGCCACAGCCTCATCACAATGTTTAACTGCGCCCTATTGGTCCAAGTTTTTACCCTCCTGTCACAGTTGGTTCTCAGAGAAACCATTGTGGTTACCTCCTCATCTCTAGGTAGTTCCGCCTTCACCCAATTCCCTTTTGTTGGAATTGGTGAACAACTGTGGTTTTATTGCAGTTCCAGCAACAGAGTACCTTCTAAGCCATAACAACATTCTATCAGATCCCATCATACAATTATATAAGCAGTTATATACACAGTAATTACAATCAAAGCAATAATACATTATAATACAATTGGCACCTACAATGCATCAAACCATGTTTACTTCTTTTTCCCCACCATATAATTGCCCACCAAACCATGTTTATTGCAGTAACCACATTCCGTCAGATGAGCAATTAACCCAGTGGAACCCCCATAATACTAATCAATTAGGCTTTAGAGCCTTAAAGCCACAAGGCAGGAGAGCCCCTGGAAGAAGAGGACCAGAAGAAAGAAGGCTCCTCTTGTACGGGCCCTGAGGGAGCACCCCCGTATCTTCCCTTGCCAGAGGGGCATTGCTGTACCTGACCTTGGTGCCCTCGCAGGGGGGAGAACAGGAACTTCCTACCCAGACACCTAGGGGGACACTTTATACAGCCCTAGCACTGACCGCTTTTGAGGGAGGATAAGCCACAGACACCACTCCCCCAGAATTACTTTTTCATGAGTGGTCGAGACCTGAGAGCCAAGTACTGTGGTTCTGACTATTCACCGAGGAACAGGGATTTCCCATCTCTTTCCTCCTATAGAGGTAACCTTCAAACCCAATTCAACAGCCTACTCACAGGCTCAAGGCACTCTTTTATTAATATAAGCAGTTATATACACAGTAATTACAATCAAAGCAATAATACATTATAATACAATTGGCACCTACAATGCCTATTATGCTTTGGAATCATTAAAAGCAAATAGTAGGATATTTATCAAGTCCTAACGTAGAATTAGTTGCCATACGTTGGTGCACACTCTAACTCTGTGAAGTTTAGCACTTTTATATCTTTCTTTTGTCTGACCCCCCTTGATACATCCAGTGTGTAACTATTCATTAGTCTGATGATAAAATTTATCATGGACCCACATTTACTGAGGCTCCTTACTATCCTGTTCAGCAAAAAAGCCTTTCAGAAATTGGTATGTATACATATTTCTGTAACAAACATGATGATAGTGCTCTTTTATTTTCTCTGGAAAAAAAATAAAAAGAACTGACATCATTTGAAATCGCACTTGAAGCATTGAATTTTCTGATTTGTTGACTTCAGACACTATGTTGTGTTTGTTACTGAGGAGCATTGCAGACCACATGTAAGCATACCATTCCCTTAGCCACTCCCACCCGGGAGGAGTTTCTATGCTGTGTTCAGCAGAGATGTTAATAAAGTTCGTGCCTACATGTGGTCTGTACTTCTCCTCAGTAATAAATACAACAGCTCCCTCCGGAGGAATGACCATCTAGATGCTGCGTTATTGCTGATGACACTTGCACATTGTGGAGCCTGGGGGAGTGCTGAGGTCTCCTGTCTCACTGCAGCAGTCCGTTGTGGACTCGGCAGATCCCTAAACTGTCATGCAGGGGTCCCAATTCTGACTCAGCGGTCCAAGGGTGAGGCTGATCCCCTTGGGCTGGCTAAAGCTACAGCCACGCTCCCCTGTATGTGCAGTGTCCTGGTCCAGAGGTTTAGCTGTCTGTCTGTGTAGTGCAGGAAGTCTAGGCCCAGCATGCTGGGGTTATGTACAGCCACTACCCAGATGGGTTGGTAAACTGTCCATCCAGCCACTTCAATAGCGAGGTTGCCCTTCCCTTACATTGCTGCTAGCTCTCCGGTGGTGGGCTCCAGCCGGACCCCTGCAGGAAGCACATCGGGACAAACGAGAATCACTGCGGAGCCAGTATCCATGAGAGCAGTGCACAGGACCTCAATATGGACAGGGATGTGGCAGAAATCCCGGGCAGTGATCATTCCCACCGCTAGAGCTGGCTAGTACTGTCCGTCATCAGCTGTTTCCTTGGGGGGTGACACACCACCCTGTTGGTTAAAGGGGTTGGTACTGGTGGCGGGCGCTGCAGCTGGGTGGTCCACGAGGGGACTGGACTGGGGGCATGCATGCATGTCCCATCTATGCGAGCCCCTTGACGTTTTCCTGTAGTTGCTGTGTCAGGTGTGGCGGTGTAGCAGCTGCTGCTGGGCAGTGACGCCGTAGGTGGCTCGGTTGACCAAAGCCCCCCCACAGCTGTGCTGCAGCCATCTCAGGAGTTTGAGCTGCCTGAGTGATCGTAGCTCTGATGAGGGTATTGAGTTCTTAGGGGCAGGTGGGGTCAATGGTGCTATTCGGGGCCTCCTCTTCTTCTGGCATGTGAGCTCTAGGCAGTGAGTGGTCAGGCCACGTCCTCTGCTGACCACTCTTACTCCCAGAGGCATGGTCCTACTCCCTCCATGGCAAGCTCTAGGGAGGTTGAGCGGCAAACTGAACCTGCTGATGCAGAGTAGTCATGAACAAAGGGTGCGACAGCCAGATCCTCCTTGGTGGCTGGCAGGAATGTTGGGTACCTCCTCCGTGCCTCTAGTGCGGTTGGCCAGCTGCAGGCACAATCCCAAAATGGCGTTCCAGAACTGTGGTCAGAACTGTGGTCATATTGAGACACCTCATCTGGGCCCAGGTCCAGCACAACCTGTAGTGCTTCTCCCTCTAATGCAGTTGCCAACTCTCCTGCTTTCTCCCTCGGCTCCCAGCCATTAGTGAGCGCAATCATCCTGAACTTGACATGGTATGTCTCCCATGGCGATCTACGGTCATAGCATCTTGCTTTCACCAGCTGCCTCTCCTTCTAAATAAGCAATTAAATCTGTCCAGTCATTTACCGCTTCCATCATTTTAAATTGCTTTATAAAGTCTCACCAATCGGCCCTATCGTTGTACTGGAGACGACTGCAGTAGGTTCCTTGTTTATATTCCGTTGCAGGGCAGGTGTGTCCGTGGTGATGCTACCTCCTCCTTAACGCACACTCGCAATCCTATCTCTGTGGTTGATGACGCTGGCGGTCTAAGAACTCCCTTCTCCCTTGATGATGATGCACAGTGCTCCTTAGCCCCCTGGGCAGTCTGTCTGTTTTCTAGCTCCGCCGTCTTGATCCCTTGTTTTTTTTGCTGCCCAAGATTTTCCGCTTCTCCCTTGTATAATGTTCTCTCCTCACCATCCAGGCCTAAGCTCAGCTACCAGCTCCTCTAGTCTGGCTTGCTGCTTGTGTGTACTCATCTCTGGCACATCCACCATTTTCTCCCTCTTGCTTCTGTTTCACCCTTCGTAGCAGGCACTGTACAAATCCCACTCCTGTAACATTAATCTGCACTATGCCGTGAGGCAGACTCGGGGAGACCAGATAGAGTTCCACATCCTTTTTTAAATCCCTGTTTGGGCCAGGTTCACACCAAAACAACTGTTTATTAGTAATTTTTGCTCTCTCGCTTACACACCGCAGATCAAGCTCGCCAGAGGTTCACACACTAATTCACACACAAATCAAACACTCAGCCTTTATCTCTTTCCAGGTTGCTTCCATTCTCAGGGTCTTTACAATATTGAGGAATCCTTAAATAAACTTAAATCGAGTTATCCTAAATATCTTGAAAACTGTGTAAACACTAATGGAATATCTTAATTTGATTAAATAAACCATCATTATCTCATAGACTGTTTACAAACACCATTCGAAAACTCTAAGCAGACAAGGAAGGAAATAAAACCAACAAATTAAAATACAAGTAACAATTTTTTTTATATATATGTGTGTGTATGTTGAAACTGAACAGTCCAAGTCTACTTTTAAAAAGTGATGAACCCCCAGCAGGGTCTTCTAATTCCATTAGAATAATGTGCAGAAACATAACCATTGTGAAGCTGGCAACTATAAGACTTTATTCCCAGGTCCTGAAAATGGCCAAAAAACTGTAATATAAGTCTCTTTGCGAGGATGTAAATGCTATGCCTCAATAAAGTAAATTGCTTAGTTAATATAAAGTTTTTACGCAGATTACTGACTTGATTTTATCATGAATTGAGGCTAAATCATGACAAATTGAAGCTAGGCCATTGAAGAGAAACTGTATTCTGGGCTGTGTAGTACATACAGACGGGTGACAAATAAAAAAACCTACATTAAGGGGATGTAAAGCTGAAAGTCTGCACTTTGAGCTAATGTTCGTTATTTAATTTCAACTCCAATATGCTTTGGTAGACGGCTAAAATAATAGTTACTTTGTCAATGTAGAAATATTTACGGAATTGATGTAAGTGCTTGTATATTATTTATGTTAATTGTGTATGTAATAATCAAACAGAGCCAGTGATTATATGGATATATTGTACACCGAAACATAATTGAATATGTAATATAAGAAAAATAAAGTGGAGAGACAGGGCCTCGCGATCGGGCCTCGTGATCTGGCCCCTTACATAACATTATGTACATTATAATATTATTCTCCCACCTTTTTTTTCTGTAGGCTACCAAAGTAAATATGAAGCTGTGGCACGCAGCTGGGAGCTACACCCTCAAGACCAGGCAAAATCCCCTAAAGGGGATGATGGACAGCCAGGCTGATTCTTACACATCTCCACATTTTCAGAAAACACTCAACTGTAATTAATTGCGTTGTGGCAATCTCTTTCTTATTTTGACTCGCAAAATGTCCTGTTATTGAATATATTGTAGCGTTTTTACAAGAGAGCTACTTCTCTGCGTGGTTTCAAGCACGAGACCGACACTGTTTAACAAGAATTTATGCTCTTTATTTCGCACATGCGCTTACAACTACCTTTAGAAAGGCGGATCAGGCAGTGCAAAGAACTGGTAGGTAAGCGGTAACAGATCGAAAGCCCTCACACACCACAACACTCTTAATCGCGGTGAGGAAACAGAACCTCATACAAACAATCGATTACACAAAGACAAACAACACAACATTTCTGCCAAACACAACCAGCCCATAAAACAGACTATTTGCAGGTTTTAAGTCTCTGAAGCGAGGCTTCCCGACAGCTCCCACAGGGATGGCTATAACCCATTGGCAGGGGAAAGCGCACCTAGCCATTCCCGCTACACAGCCCCCTCCTCAGGGCCGACCGTCCCGGCGGCCTCAAACAGTCCAAGCAGACCACAATCGTAGTCCGCCAGCCGTGACGGGGGCTGCCACCGACGAGTCAGGTGGGGAGTTGCCCGTCGCCCAGCTCCTACCTGGACTGGAGGCGGGGCGTCCGGTTCCTCCGAACCTCCGGGCTCTCCCGTGCCGTCGCTAACCTCCGGAGGGAGCAGGGGCCGGCGAGCTTGGTAAGGGGCCAGGCGGTCCTGGTGCAGTACCACCACTCGGCGGCGCTGCCGTAGACGCACCCGATAGCACACTGCCCCCACCACCTCCAGTACCTCGCACGGCCCCTCCCAGGCAGGAGCCAGCTTGGGGGACAGGCCTTTCTTCCAGCGTGGGTTATAAACCCACTCCCTGTCCCCCACGGCGAACCCAGGTCCCCGGCTGTGCTGGTCGTAATGGCGCTTCTGTTGGGCTCCGGCGGTAGTGAGGTTGGCCCGGGTGAAGGCATGTGTGCGACGCAGTCGCTGCTGCAGCTCCCAGGCGTAGTCCGGCCCGGCAGGGGGGGCGCTGCTGGGCCCCGGGGGTGCTCCGAAGGCCAGATCCACAGGGGTGCGCTTGCGGGACCACCAGCTGCCACCGGAGCTCACCACTAGCCGGGACATGCCACCCCTTATACAGGACCCCGTCACGGACCTCCAGGGTGTCCCATGACGCACAGAGCCCCTTCACCCCTCCGGGGTGGGGAGCAAGGGCGGCCCAGTCCGGACGGCTCCGTTTACTCACCCACCCGACCGGCCCGACCTCCGGGTCCTCTGCCTGTTGGCGCCTCAGCTCCTCGGGAGGCACCTCCGTGGCCACGACCTCGGCCGCTGCCACCTCCTGGGGCTCTGTCTTCTCCTCAGCCCGGGCGCAGTGGCGGCACTCCTGGCTGGCACACGGCTGACGAGACAAGGAGTCTGAACCAGGTCGAGCCCGCTATATAGTCCAGGGCGTCGTCTATCCGCGGGAGAGGATAGGAGTCTTTTTTTGTTGCCTCTTGTAGTCGACACAGAAGGGCCAGGTGCCGTCCTTCTTCCGGACGAGCACCGCCGGGGCCGACCACGGGCTGTCCGAGGGCTCAATCACCCCGGCCACCGCCATCTCCTTTATCTTCGCCTCCGCGGCCTCCCGCTTGGTCCAGGCTATTCGCCGAGGCGGAATCTGGATAGGGGGGGCCGTCCCGGTGTCAATCGAGTGCTGCACGAGCCCAGTCCTGGTGCAGTCCTCGTCTCGGGCAGCGAAGGTGTCCCCGAACTCCGCAACTAGCTTAGCTAGCTCCCGCCTCTGCCCGTCGCTAAGACCCTCGCTGCTGCGTTGCAGCAGGTCCCGTACAGCCTGCTTGGTCTCCGCCGATAACTCGGGGAGGGCAGGTCGGGGCGTACTACGCACCGGTATGGGAGCCTTGGGCCGACGCTCAGGCCGACGGTCGGGCAGCCGCTTGCCCTGGATCGGCGCCGACGGGGTAGAGGCTCCCCTCAACTGCCGTCCACACCGCCAAGCCCCCGTCGCCACAGACGTGGTAGCAGGGTGAAGGGCTTTCCCACTATCCCCGTGGGTGACGAGAGCCACAGCGCCGCCAGGGAAGAAGAGACGGGGAGGGTGGAAGTCCAGCCGCGCCCCCAGGCTGGTGAGGAAATCCAGCCCGAGGATGCAGGCCTTTCGGATCGGGGACAGCCAAAAGCGGTGTTGTAGCCGGCGGCCCCCGAATTCCACCCACAGCAGGCCGCTCCCCTGGGTCCTCGTCCTCTCCGCTGTCACTTTCCGGAGGGTAAGCGAGGAGGCCCCCAAGCCTGCCTCCGGGATGGTGAGAACCCCGGGTGGAGAAGGGTAACAGTGGACCCGGAGTCGACGAAGGCCTGACACGCCTGCCCCTCAACCCGGCAGGGGAGGTACAGGCTGCGGCCCTGTCCGATCCGGCCCACCGTCACCGGGACGTCCGAGGCGACGGTTGTGGAGGATGGAGTGGAGTCTCGGGGGGGTCCCTCCTTTACGCCCTCCCGGCGCCGTTTCCCGACGGCTTCTCCATCGCCTTGGGCATTGGCGCCAGGCAGATCAGGTTCCGTGCCCAGTCGGTGGAGTCGGAGGCGAAGGCCACGTCTTCCTCGTCCTCGGTGTTGTCAGCCGCCTCCGCCTGACGACACGGGTGGGCCGCCTTGGCCGGTGGTCTGGCGGGGGTGAGTATGCCCTCAGCGTGGGAGGCTAGGCTGAGGGCCTGGTCGAGGGTAGAGGGTGCTGCTAGCCTCACGTGGCGGCGGAGCTCCTCCGGGTGGAGGGCCCGGAGGAAGGCCTGGAGGGCGAGCGTCTCCTGGATCCCTCGCGGGAACTCGGGATGAGCTCGCCGGACCAGGTAGCGAGCGTCAGACGCCAACGGGCCCAACTTCGTCCCCGGCCTCCTCCGCAACACTGACAGTTTCTCCTGCCAGGCGCTCGCAGGTTCGGTAGCCCCAGACCTCTCCTGCAGGGCCGCGACGACAGCCTCGAAGTCCAGCCACCGCTCTTCGGGGACGTCTAGGAGGGCCTGGCGAGCGTCGCCCTCCAGAGACATCGCTAGCTGTCCCGCCCGCTCCTCCAAGGTCCACCGCCCGGCCATCGCCGCCAGGCGGAACTGAGCCAGGTAGGTTTCCCAGCTCCCGGATCCATTGAAGCGCGGCAGCCGGATCTTCACGCCCCCCTGCGGTCGTGATGCGCCATTGATGGTCGCTGGTGTTGGCTCCGGCGCCGCAGCTCCTCTGGGGTCCCGGGGCCTGGTGCTGCCCCCTGCCGGTGCCGCCGGTCGTCCCCAGGTGCCATCGCCCGTCCAGCGTGGGTCCTCGCTGGTCCGGGGGTGGCGCTCCTCCTGCAGGCTGAGGGAGGCAGTGCGCTTCTCGAGCTCCTCCAGCTTCACCTGCAGCTCCCTCTTCTGCCTCAAGGTGGAGTCTTCCTGGTCCAAAGTTCGGTCCATGCATCCCACTGCTAACACCAATGTAGCGTTTTTACAAGAGAGCTACTTCTCTGCGTGGTTTCAAGCACGAGACCTGTTTAACAGGAATTTATGCTCTTTATTTCGCATATGCGCTTACGACTACCTTTAGAAAGGCGGATCAGGCAGTGCAAAGAACTGGTAGGTAAGCGGTAACAGACCAAAAGCCCTCACACACCATAACACTCTTAATCGCGTTGAGGAAACAGAACCTCATACAAACAATCGATTACACAAAGACAAACAACACAACATTTCTGCCAAACACAACGGCACATAAAACAGACTATTTACAGGTTTTCAGTCTCTGAAGCGAGGCTTCCTGACAGCCCCCGCAGGGATGGCTATAACCCATTGGCAGGGGAAAGCGCATCTAGCCATCCCCGCTACAATATATTTTTATTTTTATTAAATCACAATCTCCTACATTGTTAACGGAAATGTCCATAAATTATTCTGAAGCAGAATCGACAAATTACCGCAACAGATGTGTTCTTTTTGGGAGGAACTATAGCGCCTGGGGTGTAACGAAAAAACAGGGGAGCTTTGATTGGTCACTCTTGTGTGGATGACACTTTTTAAACGTTTTATACGACTATCGGCTAAGAGGGAGAAGAGGCTTGCAGTCACTTCTCACAGCGAAAAGTACTCCAAGCGGTGCTGCTTCGTGTAGCAGCATTCCCGAAATCAGCAGCTTGCCATACCTCGAGAAGTCGTAATGGGTCCGATACGTTCCTGTCAAATTTTCTTTTTGCTTTATTGCCTCGCCTCTTGGTCTATAAATATAGGTAAGAGATATATATTTTAAGGAAATATTAGTGTTGCATTAATTGATATTAAATATCCTGTTTTACTTAACAGAATAACAAAAACCTTTGTATTGACAAACGTCTGTTTGTTAACATCCAAGAGTCAATAAATAAAGTTATTTTATTTTTCTACATTTGAACGAAAAACAGTTCCCGAGTACAATCAAACACTTTTTCGTTCGCTAAAATGAATGTGTTGAGTTAATAAGAAAGAAATAGTGTATGTTTATGTTTCTAGGATATACTGTGGACTCTACTTAAATTTACCACATTTATTGACTGAACCTATTTATTATACGAACCATAAATATGTAAACTAATAACTAATAATAACACATCAGTCCCGCTACAAGGAAACGTAAATTTGCTTATTTGTTATTTAAATCGAAAAATATATTTGTTCTCCATTAAAAAGTATATAACAAGTATATAGCCTAACATGATATTTTTATCCTGCATTGTATTTCGTATATTTAAACATTGAATTTTCTGCCCGTTTAAAGGCTATCCGAATCAGTTCACTGACTGCGCCGAAGGCTTCCCCTTGAGAAAGGTATTGTTTACCCTCGGTAACTGTATTGTGTGTGTGTGTGTGTGTGTGTGTGTGTGTGTGTGTGTATATATTGGGGGGACTTAACTGATGAATGATTTAAAAAGTATGTTTTTATCATCTAAAAACATTGCCAAAATTAGATAATTTCTGGCTTTATCTGATGCTGAAAAAGTGATCCGTGCTTTTTTTCCCCCATGTAGACTGGACTACTGTAATGCTTATTTTTCTGGACTTATTAGCCACGCTTTATTAAGGCTGCAGTTTGTGCAAAATGCAGCTGCAAGGGTCCTTAGCAAAACCAAAAGGAGAACACATATAACTCCTGTACCTGCTTCTCTGCATTGGCTTCCAGCGAAATATCGAATTGATTTTAAAATTCCATTGTTTACATTTAAAGCACTAACTGGAATGGCACCAGACTACCTCTCAGAGTTGTTGTCTCTTTATTAGCCTCGGAGCATCGGCTTGCATTGAGGTCAACTAATAGTGGCCTCCTCTGTATTCCGAGGGTGAGGCTCAGGAGAAAAGGAGAGGTTGCTTTTTGTGTTCATGCTCCGCAGCTGTGGAACTCTCTCCCCGATCATGTCAGTCACTACAGTAACTATTTTAAAATCTAGGCTTAAGACCTATTTTTTATAATTTAACCTTTTGATTTTATATATTGTTGTTTTTAGTTTTTTTTAAACTGTGTCTTATTTTATTATTACTGTTTTATTAACTTTGACTTTAAATCTTTGTGTTCTGTTACTGTTCTTTTAGTTTTTTGTGTAGCGCCTTGATGGTACTGTGGTATGAAAGGAGCTCTATAAATTAAGATTATTAAATTATAATTATTATTTTTATTTATATATATATATTATATTCACAACATTATTCACATTCACCTTTTTTTCGGAAATGTGTTTGACTTAATAATTTAGAAAAGTAAATACAATTTGCTTTATGAATAGGGTTGTTTGGGTGATTTGCATTTTACCTAAGACCTTGATAGCTAAAACAAACATGCAATTGAACAAATAATGATAACTAAATAACCTGCGATATGAGGGTGTCCAACTATCACGGATAGATAGGGAACTTCCATTCAAGTACTTATGGTTTGTTGAATGTTTATAGCTTTATTTAAGCTCTGCAATATAAGCAATTGTTCCATTCTTGATGACTTGAACATCGTTAATCTGCCAAAGGTGTCGGTTTTGCAAAGAAATCTGTGTGGATTACTACGGAGAGATCCAAATAAGGTAAACATTATACAACTTAAAATAACGGTGTACAATTTAGAATACACTGTTCACTTATTCTGAAAATAAATGTGTTTTCGTTGCAGAACCAAAAACAAGATGTATACAAAAGGGTAAGTCTCTTTGTCAGGTACAGTACTGTCTTAGGCACCCCATTTTTTTTACGTAAATATTGTCTTTGATGTTTATTTTTTTGTCAGTAGAAAGGAGCAATTTTTAGATTTCTAAACATTAATTTTCCAAAAGAAGAACAAGGATTCAGCAACAGATGGTGTGGCCTCTTCAGAACCCTGATCTCAACATAATCAATGCTGCCTGGGATTACCTGGACAAACCGAAGCAAGCGAGACAGCCAAAGTCTGTAGAAGAGCGGTGGAAAATTATCCAAGATGCTTAGAACAATCAACATGCCAATTTTATTATAAAACTGCATGACAGCTTACCTAAGTGAATTGATGCAGCTTTAAAGGCTAAGGGTGGTCACACCAAACACTGATTTAGATTTTTTTGGGTGTTTTTTTCTTTTCTTCAGTTTTTTACTGTTTACTGTCCTTTATGGTATTGTTTTTATATTTAAAAACTTTTCATTTTATTATTTTTGAAAGAATCTTTGCTTAACAGAATTTTTTTACTTGTGCCTAAGACTTTGACATTTATATAAATAATTACACCGTACATTAATACACCAGAAATCTAATTTGCTTTGAACTTTCCTCTGTTTTAGTTCTTATTTCATTACTCCAAAGCCCAAGACTCCCTTCATTCAGTGCAGAGTGAGGTAAATGTATTGTGTTGTGGCCATTGTTGTGGTGTAACCTCGTTTGACGGCCCCTCACAGCATTGCGTTTCTGCTTTACTGAATATTTTTACTAGTAAAACATTCCACCAGGTTTCCTCCATTAAAAGTAATATTTGATGTTTAGGATGCATAGTTTGTCTCAAAATAAATTATAATCTTTGTTATTGTATCTATTTTAGTCCCAATCGGTACATCCATTGATGCGCCTCTCCCCCAAACTCTCACAGAGAAGAAAGAAACAATCCATTCTTCAGGTAGGAATATTTCTTTTTTCCCATTATATATTTTGCTACGTCCTTTTCTCAATTCTAAAAATCTTGAACCAGTGAATAACTTTTTTTTTTTCTTAGAGAAGTTGAAGACCACTGGCTGTGACTATTCAGCCAACACGCAGAAAGGTATAGCTACTATTTGAGTTTCAAACATGTCCCTACCCATTAGGGGTTAAATAACTTGGGAAGCCATTTTGCCATAGCAGAAGTTCTTCCCAATCTATTTAGGATCCATAAGAATACTCCTTCAATGCCTTTTTGCCATTATGTCAATTGAGTAATGGCATGGCCACAATTTGAAACCTTGACAGAACCGGTAAACATCTTTTAGTTACTACCTGAAACCAAAGCTGTGAAAAAAGCAAGGGATATGAAAGCATGATGAAGAATAATTTAACTGACTTTTCTCCATGTGCAAATGTATGAAGAATGAGTCCTTCTGGCTTCTTTATTTTCCCTGTCTTTCCAGAAAGGAAGTGTACTCTTAAAAGATGTTGAATAAAAAAGTGGTCGGGAGGACTGTTTCCTGTGACTTTCAGCATGTACATAGAGGAGCAGCCTGTGAAGAGATCAACAGATAATTGTTGAATGTTGTGATATATACAAATAAGTATTTAATGTTGTCCATATGGCAGTCACACACTGAAACTAGTATTTTTTGACTGACAGTAAAGAAAATAAATGACAAAAATTATGTTTTGCCTCCTTACAAACTTTAAACACAACACCTGACCAGCCATCACTGTATTAGCTGGTTAGGCTATTGACTCTTGGTATTATGGAAATCTTATTAAGTGTCAAACCACTAAAACATGTTAGGCTAAAATTTAAGACTAAACAATTAAGATTAAAAGTACAGTTTACATTTCCTTAACATTGAAATGGCTTTACAGCATCTGTACACATTTTAATCCAAGGATTTATAAATAAATTGTAATAGAAATAAAAGTTACAGGGTGAATATTCTGTGTGAAAAGTCACTTCCTCAAATCACACTTAAAGTCTTCCCATAGTTCATAGAGATTTAACAGGGAGCAGCATCAAGCAAAATGTGTCCCAAATAAAGGAAGTTTCATTTAGTTAATATTTGTTAATCCGTGTTAATGTCCTGGCACACTGTTGAACCTTCTCAACAACAGCAAAGAGATGAGAGCCATGCAGACATTCAAACAAATGTTGTTGGACCATCTTAGAAGTGTCAAAAGTCCACTTCTTTTGATTCACTGTCTTGGCGAAGATCATTGGATTTGAAGAATGCATCTCGATCTGATTCCTGGTTTCTGCCTTCATGGCCTTATAGTTCTTGATGCAGTTCCAAAGGTGGGTGGATTTTATTTACAATTGTGATGAAAAGGGAAACAGGACAGAATTGTACAAAAGCAATCAAGTAAACATAACGATAATTCAATAACTATAAGACAGGAGGTAAAGAACTATTCGGAAACACAGATGGGGTTCCCAGTATTTCTTTACACCCAAAATGACAGCATTTTGCTCTCCTATTCTCGGCCTCTCCAGGACAAAATTTGCCTCCTTTTAAAGGATATATACCCTCTCGGAAAGATATGTTTCTTAATAACACATTTTTTTACTAGCATAAAGTATACATTAATATTTTCTAAAATATCTAAATAATACAGAGAATGATCAAGCATTTCATGTAAAGTACCCAATATGTCTTATTCTTTACACCCCTGATGGAAGTGTACGGGTGCTTGTGGATGTAAGTGTGTGCTGTGGTGGGTGCTTGCACAAATTCGAAATCATTCTATAATTGGTCTGTAAATTGAATCACACTTTTTTCAGAATTGTCCCATTTCACACAAAAAAATAAAAATAAACGATTATTTAATTAATTACGCATTACAGCTGCATTAGGGAATACCATTAGGTAGGAGACTCAGGTAGGTACATTTTATTAATATACCTTATACATATTTACAACGAACAATAACCAAACATTGACACTATTCATTTTTGCTCTATACCAGGGGTTCCCAATCCTGGTCCTGGAGGACCGATGTGTGTGCAGGCTTTTTAAGTCTTTCAATAATAAAG
This sequence comes from Hiodon tergisus, assembly GCA_025775045.1. Lineage (NCBI taxonomy): Eukaryota > Metazoa > Chordata > Actinopteri > Hiodontiformes > Hiodontidae > Hiodon > Hiodon tergisus. Next base: position 9,730 of record JAOVYW010024990.1, on the reverse strand, counting down.
CCATTCATAATATACATGTATACTTTATGTCCTGCTCTATCAATACAAGAAAATTTTATATAATGGATACTGTGTAATAAATTGAACAGTTTCGTTTATATTAGACTGAACACATTACAGGCACATAATATCTCTATTTTCTCTTTCCCAAGATCTTTGGTGTTAATTCACCATCAATAGCAGAGAGAATGTGTCACAAGCTGGCACACGGGGTGCATAGTGTCTATGAACATCTCTTATTGGCTTTCTGTTACACCCAATTGGCACTGAACCTTTTGTGCGGGCTGTTTAGCCTCCAGGTAAAGATAAAAAATGTAAAGATAAAACAAACCAAAACAAAAGCTAATAGCCACAACCCTTCTTCTACACGTTTGTATGGGCTGAACTGTTGGCATGGTCAAATGAGTACTGTCTTCCAGATTAAGTGCAGTAGTGCTGATAGAATCTGACAGGGTGTGAAGGGAAGCCAGTGTTACCACTGGGACCACACGTGGCAATCCCAGGATCCCTGCCTCCTCTCCATGGTTGCCTCAGTACTGTTGTGTGTTTTTATTTAGCAGTTTTCCCTGCATTTTTAGGGTGGCCTGTGGTGAGTGGAACCCATATGCCCTAATTGTTTTGGCATCTCGATCACCTTCCCCAAACACATTGTTTTACTTTTTTATTTAGTATTTCTGCCTTAAGTTGATTCTGATCAAAAATGTCATTCTATAAAATGTTTTTCTTGTTTTAACTTAAGTCATTCATATATAAGTAAAATTATAACTTAATCAAATTAAAAATCAAACTCCCAAAAAAGCATTTCCCATAAACTGGGAAACTGGAAACAATATATACCATTGATAGATCTCTTGACACAAAAGAAACAAAGAAAGAGCATTACACTAAAAACCAGATACACAGAGACATTGTAATGACAGAAAAGGGCTCAATAATGGCAGTTACCAGATAACATTTCCAGTACAAGTGAGTTGTTTTGGGAAATTATGTTTTTTTTAGAGCTTTGGCCATTGTGCTCGATGAGCTGCCTGGGACAATTTCAAGAACGGAAATGGACTGTGTCTCCTCTCCTTAGCTGCTTTGATTAGTTTTATGTTTAATAGCCTTCTGTTTTTGTGAACAGTCAAATTGGTTTTTTAGCTTCGGAAAACAGATTTTCGTTCATGATAACTCATTTTTGTTCATGCTTTGGGCACATGCTGCAGTCTTATGATGTGGCTAGTGGAAGTCCCTTACCAGGGGAATAAAATTGGCCCTTATGCCAAAAAAGAAGAGGAAAAACATGGCAATAAACAATATAACCATAACAAAACAAACAAAAGCATCTAGTTCATCAATCACCAGTAGATGATGTATTGTGAGGGAAAATGTTTTGTTGTTTTATTATTTACACTTGAATGAATTTTATGAATTAGTGTTTAAATATGTGGTTCTTATAGTGTTTTAGTGAAAATATAGTGTTTTATTATCTGTTAAAGATTCTACCTCTAACAGTGTCAAAAGTTACGTGCTACGATCCCCATGACAAACAAAGGACTGTGTCACTTGTCCAATTATGCAGGGCCAAGCCGTGAGTTTTACTTGACTATTTTCCAGTTGCCCATGGCCCCCTAGGTTCCTGGTCTCAAGTGTGTTCCTCTCAAGGTTTCTTCCTGCAAGCCTAGGGAGTTTTTCCTTGCCACTGTTGCCACAGGCATGCTTTTGGGGGGTCAGGCCTGGGACATACTGTATCTTACTTTATGTAAAGCGTCTTTGTGACATGGCAACATAAAAATAAAATTGATTGATTGATTGATTGATCCAGGAAAGTCACACGGGACCGTGCGTTTCTTTAGAAGCAAAATAAATTCTTCTTGTTCTCTGCAGTGAACGCAATGAAAAAAACCTGAGGATGAATCCATGTCCCCAACCTAATAACTGCAGCATTCCAGACCCAGGATAATCTCATGTAAGGTAGCATCTGGACAGGCAATATAATTAGCTTTGTTTTGAATGCTGGATGCATTGTAATGTTTAGTGTGGGTTTGTAAAGCTATGTGTTAACCTCTGTATTGTTTTGTCTTGTTTTAGAAACTGTTTTGTTTTAAAGAACATACATTCAGTTTGCTTTTACCCTTTTATTTTTATAATACTTGGTATACAAACTTTTCTGCACATGTGGATATGGATGAATAACTTAAGTTGATTTGAAAGCCATCCACTTCGTTTTAACTTTCGCTTAATTTCCTTTTGGATATTCCAAGTTTTTCCTAACAAAACTGTTTTATGTAACCAGGCAGTGTGCCTGGTTTATTAAAGACACTTTTGTATGCAATCTGTCTCAAGATAGTGCCCATTTTGCAAGGTGTCCCAATCAAAAGGCCTGGGTGTGGCTAGTGAAATTGAACTCAGCTTTCCAAAAAATGTGGTTAATCACAGTTCATTCATGATTTAACAAGGGGGGAAATTACTTTTTTACATAGGGCCAGGTAGATTTGGATAGCTTTTGTCCCTTAATAAATGAAATCATCATTTTGTTTGATGATCTGCAACATTTAAGTGTGACAGTGACAAATATGCACAAAAATCTGAAATCAGGAAGGGAGCAAATACTTTTTCACGGCACTGTATTTCACATATAGTATTTACCCGCAAACTGAAATTCATGCTTTTAAGCAAACACATAATCAGGAATTTTGTGGGGGAACTCTGAATGTACAGAGCACTTTTTTATTAATCCTCATTTTGCTGCCGAAAGCAAGAAGTACTACTGAAGGTCCAGTCAATCATAGTGCTGCATAAATACAACAGACAGTTGTGGATAATTATTTTGAGATAGTTGTATTTTCTCATTTTTAACTGTAAAACCTCATGGATTTCTCTCAAAGCATTATTTGTTTATTCTATCATTTTTGTGATAATATTTTGTGCAAATTGTTTACTAGTCACGATTGCTTACCTTTGTTAATGGAGTTTTTTTTCAAGGTGGTATCGAGTATGGTGAAACTGAACTGATATCGCATCGAAGTTCCAAATTCTGGTATCATGACAACCCAAGAGTGTGTATAGATATATATATACTCTGTCAGTGGGTGGGATATATTAGGCAGCAAGTGAACATTTTGTCCTCAAAGTCGATGTGTTAGAAGCAGGAAAAATGGGCAAGCTTAAGGATCTGAGCGACTTTGACAAGGCCCAAATTGTGGTGGCTAGACGATTGGGTCAGAGCATCTCCAAAACGGCAGCTCTTGTGAGCTGTTCCCAGTCTGCAGTACCTATCAATAGTGGTCTAAGGAAGGAAAAGCGGTCAATCGGCGACAATGTCATGGGTGGCCACGGCTCATTGATGCACGTAGGGAGCGAAGGCTGGCCCGTGTGGTCCGATCTAATAGACAAGCTCCTGTAGCTCAAATTGCTGAAAAGGTTAATGCTGGTTCTGATAAAAAGGTGTTAGAACACACACAGTGCATTGCATTTGTTGTGTATGGGGCTGCGTAGCCGCAGACCAATCAGGGTGCCCATGCTGACCCCATAAATATTTATCTCTGTGCTTTTGATTAAAAAAAAGAAAAAACTAAACAAAACAAAACAAGCAATCAAACTAGCAAATGTATCTGTTAAGAAGTGAACGCAGACAAATACTACACTCCAACATTGATCACACCACACAAGTTTGCTGGCTTGCTTTCTGTATTTCACGTTTCACTGAGGACATCAATTTTTTACTTGTATAAGTGATATATTTATTAAATGATCTACTCTAACCTGTCTGAGTAATTTGAAGAGGTCAGGGAGCCGGTTTGCCAAATGCTTCGCAAAATTTAAGGTGTTTGCCTCCTTTGTTTGTACTGTCTTAAAGCACTCTATAAAGATGGGCCTGGATGGATATTTTGCTTTGCCCTGCTCATTTGCTTCATAAGCGAAATACTCTCTTTTTCTAAGAGTGTGGACCGCCAAGCTTGTCTAAACCGTCTACTCTTGAATCCTGGCTATATTGTTCTCATCATTTCCACCTGGAAAGTGTCCCTACACGGACATAAAAAGGAAGCTTTTTTTTTGTAGTGGACTTTTACATGAAGAACGTGAACACACGGTTTACATTTTAGAAGTACAGAGTGATCCAATAGTATTGAAGTATCGGTATTTTTGACAACCATAATATATATATACATACACACACGTATATATATAGACACATGTATACAGATATATGCACACACACACTTACAGACATACAAACATATGTGTATGTAATGAAGTTGGGACCGATCAAGCGCCCCCCAGATGGTATTGGTGATGGATGAGAAGCTGCTTGTACTTCTCAGTATTGAGGATGCCATTCATTCTGACTAGATTACCAACTCCATTTCCAGAAATGCAGTCCCAAACCTGCAGGGAACCTCTGTCGTATTTCACTGTTGGCTGCAGACACATGTAGTGCTCTCCAGCTCTTCAACGGACAAACTGCCTCGTGTTTGAGCCAAATTTCTGCTTGGCAGAGCACTAGCTCATTACGGATGACCACCTTGTGTCTCGTTGCTATCCTCACTCTTGCCATGGTGTAAAAATTGATGATTTGAAGGTTAAACTGTCATATATGCCACACCCTCGCCTTTTAGTTTGGTTGTCCTTCGGCCAGTTAAAATTCCTTCTGATATACCTGGTGTAATTATCCTTAAGTGGTAAGTTATTATGTTCACTGTTGATTCTAATTTCTGTTTCTTTTCACTCAATGCAAGGGGCCTTAGAGACAGTATTAAACAGAAGGCACATTTTTCTTTTCTGTAAAAGCAAGAAATAGACTCACTCTACTGATATGGATGAAACATTTTGGTCCAATCAATGGGGTGATAAAATGTTATTTTGTCATGGAACCAATCGTTCCACAGATACTGCAGTCCTTTTAAACAACTTCCCTGGAAAAATAGTGTAACGGGGATGGGAAGCAGCGCCTCCCCCGCCAATGGAGTACAGCCATCCCCGAGGGGCTGTTGGGAAGCCTAGCCTCCGAATTGTAAATAGTGTGTTAAAAGCTCCCCCACCGTGGACTGATTCGCTCGTTTGTGTGAGGGCTTTCTGTGTTTTTCCCTGTGTTGCCAGTTCTTTCCACTTCCAGATCTGCCTTTGTGTAATAAAGAGCATAGTTTCCTGTTAAAATTGGTGTCAGACTCTCTGTCCGAACCCCGAAGGGTAGTAGCGTTCCGAAAACGCTACATTGGTGTCAGAACGGGAACATGGAGCTGTCACCGATTCAGGAAGACTCTGCCAAGAGGGAGAAGACGGTAATGCAGAGCGAGCTGCGAGCGGGGGAGCCTGGCGTGAAAAACTCACCTCATTCAAGAGGAAGCCAGGGGAGAAGCTAGGCCCGCTACCTGGTCCGACGAAGCTATCCGGGTTTTTCCGCCGGCGGCCCAGGAGGAACTTGCCCTCCAGACTTTCCTCCAGGGCCTACTCCCCAAAGAGCTTCGTCACTACGTGGGGCTCGCGGTGCCCACCACCCTCCAACAAGCCCTGCAACTAGCGAATCACGCCTAAGGTGTGTATGCGGCCCCGCTAAGCCATCACACAAGCCAGCCCTCCCATGTCGCCCCGCCAAGTTGTTGTTCAAAGACGAGAATGCGGCCTGCGCTGCTGAAGTGGGCCAGATCGGAAAGAGCCGTAGTTTGCACCTCCCTTGCAAAATAGAGGGACAGACGTGTCGGGCTCTCATCGACTCCGGCTCCACCATCACTCCCTGGAGTTATTGCCATTCCAGGGGCGAGGTGGAAGGCCACCACACTCACCCTAAGGACCGTGACCGGGGAAAGGACACGAATGCAGGGGAGTAAGCGGATGTGGGTGGAAGTCGGCGGCTGGCGGCTACTACACGAATTTTGGCTCCCCGATTTGTAAGGCCTGCATCCTTGGGCTGGATTTCGTCACCAGCCTAGGGGCGAGGTTGGACTTCCGCATACCGCAGCTCACATTCTGCAGTGAAGTGGGTGAAGGATGGATGCCGACCGGACCGGGCCGTACTCGCCCCTCACCCCCACGGAGTCAAAGCCCTTTGAAAACGCAACAATAATGACATCCAAAAAAAGAACAGATGGTCACTGGATGCGTTCTTTCAATTAAAGACTCTTTTATTATTCTGGGAAATGTCTATGGATATAACAACATAAACCAGAACAGAAATCTACTTTCTGAAATTGACAATCTTATTAAAAATTGTAAATTAAGTTATCCAACAGCTAACGTTATGTTAGGAGAAGACTTTAATATGGTATTTAATGAATGGTTAGACCGCTTACCCACCAAGTTTCATAGCCATCACATCATATTAACCCTCATTTAGTCAATTTCTGTAGCACTCATAATCTGTCTGACCCGTGGCGCATTATACACCCTAACTTAAAAAACTTCTCTTGGTTTAAGCCATATGGTTCCATCAAATCAAGGATTGACTTTTGGCTAATCTCTGATAGTGTAAAATATTTTATCAGAGAGATAAGTCTCTGCTGTAACAAACCCACACTTATAGATGCTGGCAAAAGAAAATTACTTACACTACAAACCAAGTTAGATAATATTTATACAAGTAAAGCAAATGGAGCCTTCATCAGATCCAGAGCTAAATGGATCGAGGAAGGAGAAATAAACTCCTCTTATTTTTGTAGTTTAGAGATAACCCGCCAGGAAAAAAACAGTATAGAAACACTGGTCATTAATAAAAATGAATGCTCTGATCCTAAAACTATAACCAACTAAATTTATTCCATTTACAGCTATTTAAATTCTTCTAGATTTTCAGCTGATGCAGCAGAGACATTCTTTAATAAAATCAGAGGTTTTATTCCCCAAATAAATGAGGACTTCAAAAGTAGATATAGGCACATATAATGAGCTTGAAAAGGCGATGCAGTGCCTGACTTCTGACCATTCCCCTGGCCCAGACGGCCTGACAGCCAACTTCTATAAAAATTTCTGGGAGCATATCAAAGCACTTTTATTTGAAACACTTAAAGAAGCTCTAAACAACCTGTCACTTCCACAGACACTGAGGCAAGGGGTAATCGTTCTCATACCAAAACCAAACAAAAATCCAAAAATCTTGGACAACTGGAGACCGATAACACTTTTAAACAATGATTATAAATTGCTAACACACATAATTTCAAATCGTCTAAAAGAGGGTCTCCCTCAAATAATAAGTGACACTCAATCAGGTTTTATGAAACCTGATCAATACACAATTAACGTCCGCCTTGTCCTTGATTTACTTCAATATAATGATCATATAAATGATGATGGCTTTATCCCCTTGGATGGATTTTTACATTTGACACGGTTGAACACTCCTTTATTTGTAAGGCTTTGGAACTCTGTGGCTTTGGGGAGAATTTTAGAAACACTATAAAATGTTTTTATAACGACACCAACAGCTCAATATCTCTGGCAGGTGGCACTACACCCTTACTCTTCATAATTGCAGCCGAAATGCTGTCAATCCTCATCAAATATTCTGATATCGAACAGTTGAATGTCTTTGATAACCAAATAATTATTAGTCAGCTGGCTGATGACACAAAAAAGGTTGAGCAGGTCCCAAAGGCTATTGAAATCATAGATTCATTCTCAAAAGCTTCTGGTTTACACCTGAACCTGAAAAAATGTGAGTTATTAGCTATACCTTGAGGCAGCATGTGGCATCCCTATTAAAACTACAATCGGATACTTAGGTATACATATAACAAAAGATAGTAAGTTAAGTGAAACCTTAAATGTATGGAACAAAATGGATGAATCCAGATTAGACAGATAGAGATCTTTCTCTTTTTTGGTCGCATTTATATAACCAAAATGGAAAGCCTTTCAAGATGTATTTACCCAGCTTATTCTCTGTCTATCTCCAACAAAGCTACTAAAACCATTAATACATTAAACTTTGATTACATTTGGAAGAGAAAACCTCATTATCTGAAAAAAGCGACTATGGTGAAAGACTATGAAGATGGTGGGCTACAAGCTATTGACTTTGACTGTATAAATGGACTACCATTTAAAGACTAAATGGTTAAGATCCTTTGTAGTAAACAGGAACAGCTTTTGGTATTGTGTCCCCAGAGAACTGTTTAAAAAAATTGGAGGAATTGATTTTCTTTTACGCTGTGACTTTGATGTTCCAAAACTGTCTATAAAACTGTCTGCATTCCATTCACAAGTACTGTTGTATTGGAAACTACTGTACAAACACAATTTTACTCCCCATGATGCAGCCATCTGGAATTGCAGATTCATTCTCTTTAGAAATAAGTCCTTGTATTTCAGTGAATGGATGGAAAACAACATTTGGTCTATCACACCACCAAAAGCTAAAGAGCTTCACATCAAAGTATTTAATGACATATATACTTCAAGAGACCTCCTCACACGAAGATTTAACTTTAATCATAATAACTGTATATTCTGTGATGGGGACGTAGAGACCACGGATCACTTGTTCTTCTTCTGCACTTACAGTAACACGTTCTGGTGTGACTTGTATGATTACCTCCAGTCTCCCTCCAGGTTCACTAGAGATAACATCACATTTGGAATTATAATGAAGGACAAAAACTATGATCTGCTTTTAAATACTTTAATTATCTTACGTAAATTCTTCATCCACAAATGTGAATGTATTAAAACAGCCTTTATTTACTGTCTTCCAGAAAGAATTTACAAATCCCTGCTGTTTATGAAGAAGAAAACATCAAATACTTTTTAATTATCTGAAGCCCCTTAACTACTTTTTCATTAATTTATGTTTTTGTTATTATAATTTTATCTCTTAACAATCTTGTTGTAACGATCTTGTTGTGATACTTATGTATGCCAGATATTGTTGTACATTTTGCTTTTCAATAAATAAATAAAAACTGTACAACAGTACGTTGGCTGCATATAAGGACCTAAATAAAGAAGCCGTTGCATGGCGATACGTCAGCCTGCAAATGAAGTTACCAGGTAAAAAAAAAAAAAAAAAAACGTCAATCGTTTGTATATTTTTGCTAGCTCCTTACAGCTGCTAGCATACGCCATCTCTCGGCTACCTCTTGTTGATCAAATTACCGACATTCCGCAAATGTTACTTCGTTAAAAAATCAGATTAAGGTTTAACCATATTAGATGACCTTGTTTTTGTTCGAACTAATTAGCTAAAACCTAAATAGAGAAGACGAAAAAACTATACGATAGTTTTTTATTACCCCTTGTTTTATTTGACAATACAATGATGGTAGTAGTAGTACTACTAGAAGGTGCAAAAACTTATCAGTTGCTTATTATCGGCTGACATCCCTAGACGCCGTGTGAATTGAAGTGCCGATGAGTGATGTTGAATATTGATAGTTGATTGATAGTCTTGGGTTTTAGTTACCATTGAGTTATTGTAACCTGATCCCTAGTACAGCTCCAATAGCCGAAGGGGTCAGGGGTCATTAGAAGCCATGTCCTGCCAGATTTGGGGTTTCCAGCCTAGGCTGGCATGTGCAGTCACTGTTAAGCAATAAAGAACCAGTAATTAGAGTAAATGTATGCGTAAAGTGTCTTCTAACTCACTAACTAGTAGTTACTGAGTATATTACAAGTGACATTAAGCATTTCAGTAGTTCGGTAAATCAATCAGATTTAATATATTATAGCGCCCTTCACGCTTTAACCTCTTGACGCCTAGGATAGAATGTCCATATTTGGGAAGAATATGACCAGTTTTCTTTCAAGTGCTTGTAGT
>JAOVYW010024952.1:9017-31463 GCA_025775045.1 Hiodon tergisus | reverse complement strand
ATGCACGCTCAGGTTTTCTGTTTTTTTGGTCATATTTCTTGTTTGTTTACCAAGAAATATATATTTTGCATCTTCAAAGTGGTAGGCATGTTGTGTAAATCAAATGATACAAACCCCCAAAAGATCAATTTTAATTCCAGGCCACCAAATTAGGAAAAATGCCAAGGGGGGTGAATATGTTCACAAGGCACTGTATCTGTTTTTAATACTTCTGTTATGCCCAAATAAATTAGTGGGGCCAGAGAGCATTGCAGGGTCATTTCAAGAGATGCTAGCAGAGAATCAAATTTCTGTCTCCTCTTCCAAAGGCGGGGACATTCCCCCAGAATAACATTAACATGACATTACATCATGGCATCTGAATAGGACAATATTCTCACTTAATACTATCCAGCTATCCGTCATGAGTGAATTCCACCCTCCAAGGTTTGTGGTGAACTGAGGTAATACAGCAAACAAGGGAAGCATCTAGTAAGGCTGACTAACAGATATATAGTTGAATAAAATTGTTACTTCCCTTTTATTTCGCCAGTGGCATTTGAGGTCAGCGCCCCCCAGAGGCAGGTGTTGGCGGTGCATGGCCAGCCTGCGGTTTTGGGGTGCGTGTTCACCCCGAGCTCAGGCACTAGTCTGGACAGCCTGGTGATCACATGGCAGAGGGAAAATGACTCCACAGTACTGCACAGCTTCTTCTATGGAAAAGATCAACTGGACAAACAAGGCCCCAGCTACCGGAATCGCACAGGACTCTACCTTGCCCAGCTCCAGAATGGAAATGCCTCTCTGAGACTGGAAAAGGTTCAACCAGAGGATTCTGGTTGGTACCAGTGCTCCGTCAGCAGTCTGCACGGAACCAGAAAAGCGTCAGTCCAACTTAAGTTTGCAGGTGACCAATGTAATCCTGAGTGTTTGTCTCTCGGCAACCTCGACATGACCATTATTACAGCTAAGCTTGTAAGCAATTTGGTATGCATTGAATATTGTGGTTTGTAACTATCGAATCCGTTGGACTAACACGGCTATATTTGTAACGTTTTTTTGTTGTGGAAATGAGATAGAAGACATACTCTTCTCATTCACTTAATTTAATTTAGATTTTAAAATGTTTTGTACGTTTGTGGTGCCTCTTTGGGGTGCACTACATGTGCTAACCAACAGATGAAATAAAATTTCAAAAATTTACCAATTACATTCATCTGTATTAACCCCCCCCCCAGAATGTTACAATATGATTAATTAAGACTAACAAAGACCATAGCTACCCTGTTTGACATTTCTGAGAAACTTGTAACTACCGATAAGCTGAGAAGGCGGGGATGTAGAAAGTTCTGGGAAGAAAGATAGCTGAACTATTTGGCTCTGGCCTTCGTCGATTTTAAAAAGCTTAAAATACAGGAATTCTGAAACAATGGGCACGACGGGAACTGTTCAATGGAGAGGTTCCCCTCCTTTTTCCCCTGCCTGACGCCAAGACATTTTCCCCCTGGAACACAGTTATTTGTGTTCAGAGCAGCTAAAAAAGCAGGTTGTTTTTTTTTTTTTTTTTTTTGGCTGCTGGCTCCAAAAACTGACAGGCAGTCAGTTTGAACAGGTATGAGTTCAAGCAGAAGAAAAAAAAGCATCTTCTAAGCATTTAAATGAAATTTTAAAGACGAAAATGTCCCTATGTTGTTAACATGCAATCAGTCAACACAGTGTTAATAAATTAGTTTGGTAGTTACCCTGAGAATGAACCAATGGACAGCACATTAATTAAACCAAACTTTTACTTTTAGCAAGCATGCACAGCTTAACAGGCATATACACTTCAGATCATTCTTGGATTCATGATTAACCCTGACCATCTTCTCCTGTTCAGCTTACTACACAGAGCCCCAACTAACCATCCAGGTTCACCGTGCCAATATCTCCTTCCACTACAAGAGCACTGGATACCCAAAGCCTGAAGTCTGGTGGTTAAACCACTTGGGACAGAACCTCTTCCATGATACAGAAATCTTCTCCTCAGGAAATAATGGACTCTTCTTGCTTTCAACCCGTCTGGTACTGGATGCCAGGGAAAATGTGAACTACACCTTCAACCTGAAAAACCAGCTCCTTGACCAGGTCATAGAGAGGTCCTTGGTCTTCAACGGTAATGTTTACTTGTGTTTGTGTGTGTGCAACCCTGTCTCACGCGAAGAAAAAAACTCCTGATTGTCTGAACACGTCACCTGTGAAACTGCATTGCAAACTAACCATAGAAGCCTACATTCATATCATCTACCATGTTTCCCCAGTAGTTTTAACTGTGTTCCATCTTTTGTTGAACTTGTTTTTTATTTTAGTTTTGTCTTCTTTTTTTAGGCACACTTAAATCTGATTCCAACTGCCCTGGAAGGATTCCCCTCGGGCCCATTTTACTGACTGTTTATGCCCTGGGTGGTTTTGTATTTCTGCTGTGGTGCCACCAGAGAAAAAATCATTAACTATTAAAACAAAATAAGTATTGTTACATATTAAAAGATTAGCACTTGTTTTCCACTGACTATTTTAATATCAGTCAACGGTTTATATTTTAAAAACTACTTTAACCCCTTGACGCCTAGGATAGAATGTCCAATATTTTGAAGAATATGACCAATTTTGTTTCTTGTGCTTGTAGTTTTGCAACCTTACATCAGATATTAAGTGTCAATTAACTACTTCAGTCAGCCAAGGAGGTGTTTTGTCAAAGCAGTATTGTGTATTTTCTGTGGTCAGATGGAATTTCACTTACAGAGGACCTTACTAGACAGAAGAAAATTCCATTGAGTCAGATCAAATAAGAACTTGGCCTCTATTGTGGTCATTGCTTTGTTTCACATTTCACTGATGTTTACACATGAATTCCATGTTCCCCAGAGATGACAAGTCCATTCCTTTACCTGTTTTTATATTGGGTTGTGTTAAGCTGTTTTTTATTTATTCAGTCATCACATACAAACCGATAACATTGCATTAGAAAAAGAGGAGTGAAAAAGAGAAATGCTCTATTTTTACTCTTTATAATTTAAGTGTGTGTAATGTCTTCCTGCAATGTCCTCCAATTGGCATAGCGTCGTCCGGGCTGAGTGTGGGTGGTGATTAACCTCTTTCGCGCTCTGCGTGGCCAGCAAAGTGTAAAGAAAATGGGTGGCTTGAAGGCATCTAGATTGGAGGGCAAAACGTTATTGGAAGATTCAAGTTACAAGATGGGTATTTCTTATTACCACAAACTGTTCTGTAGTCATAATATGAACATTGCTAATAAAATTGAACTTACCTTCCAGTCATCTAGTCTACCATGATGTATTTATTGTTATAGTGACTTTTTTATTTTAAGAAATTCAACATTTTTCATGTCAATTTCAAACAATTCTCCAAACTGTTTAACCAAAAGTTTATTGACTTTGTTTCTAGACATATTAACGATTATCTAAGGCAATGTTGCGCAAAGTGGGGGGGTGTGGGAGACTTTATATATGTTACTAACACAGACTAAGGTAACAGTCAGATTGTTTACAGGCTTCTTAAAGGTTAACTCTTCACTTATGTTCTTGTATAGATGCACATTAAATATGTGCAAAGTGTTTGGGGTCTGATTTAATTTTTTTATTATTTAATTTAATAACAGGTTTTCATCAGGTAACAACAAGCTTCCCTAGCCGTGTACAAGATTATTCTACCTCTGGACAATGAAGTCCTTGACTAGCTGATCGAATAGACTGTGTGACGCCTCCTTCGACTAGCAATATGAATCTGGTTCTGGCCTGAAGTAGCTTCAAAAACCCTTTGATGGAGCAGCAAAATGTTGTGTGTACTCAATCAAGACCAAACTATGGAAGATGTTAAAAAGAAAACGTTAAAAAGAAAAAAAGAAAAGGTTACAGTAAAATTGGAAGGAACATTGTGTAAAAATCAACTACTGTTTTATATAGGGCCTAAGAAGTCATTTTCACGTTTAACACAAAAATCCATTCAAAAGGGTTATGGTGTGTGTGCGCCGGGCGTAGTGGATCCAAGTGAAGTGATTATTTTGAAGAATCCAAATCGCAAATCCAATGTCAAGAAACAGTTAAAACAGACAGAACAAAGCTTAAAAAAAGGGAAACTGTGACCTCTGTGGGCGAACTGGGGAAGTGCTTTGGCAACAAAAAGCAGCTCAGGAATTTGCTGTCAAGCGGCCCCAATTTCATACACCAAATGTGCTAATACGTTTCCATAATAGGATTAAATTACACTAAAAACAACAATGCGCTGATGGGGTTTTTAATTCCCCTCCCCACAATGTGTCCCAACGTTCGGTGCATGATCGTTTTTTGGAGTGCACACTAAACAATAACTAACAATAACAAGAACTCTCAAACTCCACAAACAGAAGGTTCCAAATGCGGGATTAGAACTAATATTATTTAAAAATGTATCTTAGTAAGACAGCATAAAACTTTTTTGTGTGACTAAGATAGACTATGTAGAATTAATAGACCATACCCTAAACATCATGCAAATAAAACTGGCGATGAACACTGCTTGCGAATGAAATGTAAGACCTAAACTATATACTGTAACAATACCACAGAATAATTAATTTTGATTAGGTCACAGAAAACGCTTATTTTGTATATATTCACGTTATTCTCTTCATGTTCAAATGTTGGTTAATTAAAGCGTTCAATAAATCAACTAACAGATGCCCAGGAATTGGTTAATTTGGTTGCAAGAAGAAGTTTTGTTTATATTTTATACATGGTATGTTCCACAACCGCCGTGGTTTATTCCAGCTCGTGTTTCGTTTTGTTGATTGGTCACAAGATTTTCCGGGATTGGCGGGAAGTTGTTTTGCACAGCGGAACAAAGGGCTTGTTGCCTGTTTTAATTGAAAAACTGTCCTAATTGGTGTGTTTTGTCTATTGCGTCGTCATGGCCGATAAAGAAGGTAACTGTCATTGAAGTTTATTTACATGTAACAGCGCGTTTCCTTTTTTTTGACCCTCAAGAACGCAGAATTCATCCGCTAGTACTCTGAATGCGCCGGTGTTTTCTTACTAATTAGGCCTTGGTGCTACTGCTAGTCACACCAAACCCGTTACCCTTAATTATGGTGCTGTTTTGGTAACAAAATACATTTCCCTCCCTCATTTTACTTGATTTACCGGTAATTATATAATCACTGCGCGGATCTTTTTAACTTTACCACTATGTCCGTTGACTTCTAAATTAGTTTATTGATAGCGATCTTGCTAGTTAATGCCTTGCACGCAAAACGTGTATCAAGTTGTCGCTTTTCTGTGATAACACTTTCTTTTAATGCAGGCGAGTTGGGTATGGATAGCGTGTTACTATGTATGCCGGAATCTGCGAAACGGCAAATAACATAGAGACGTAATTTATGGTGTGACATGACCCGTTTATTTGTATTCTGCCCGAACACAACACGAAGAGCTGTCATTCAGTACGCGAGTAGGTCTGCAGTCTAGACTGGGGTCAGATAAAATGTGCTAGAAGCTACATTAACGTATGATGGATGTATTATACATTTAAACAGCATCCCCCTCTGTCTACTGTGTGAAAGACTAGTGGCTTTGCGTTTTTGCAGCAGCGTTTGATGACGCGGTGGAAGAGAGGGTGATAAACGAGGAATACAAGATCTGGAAGAAGAACACCCCGTTTCTCTATGACCTGGTGATGACCCACGCTTTGGAGTGGCCCAGCCTCACGGCACAGTGGCTGCCTGATGTCACCAGGTATGTCTTTCGTGCCACAGCGCTCTGCGTTTCTAAGTGTTACATCTCCCGTCGAACGTAAAAGAAAGACGTCAAATAACACGGGAAGGGTGAACCCACGCATTCCTGTGGTGCTCTGCAGGCCCGAGGGGAAGGATTTCAGCGTGCACCGACTGGTCCTTGGCACGCACACCTCGGATGAGCAGAACCACCTGGTCATCGCCAGCGTGCAGCTGCCCAACGACGACGCCCAGTTTGACGCCTCTCACTACGACAGCGAGAAAGGAGGTGGGTTTCACTGGACGATGCCAGCGTCTTCTGCCCACATGCTTTCCTTTTGTTGTTGCCTCGGACCGACCCCTTTGAAGAGGTTAAGTTTTGTTTGCAGAAGATATCTCTTTTGGCTTTATTCATAGCTTCCTGGACTGATTATTAGGAACAGATTAGCAAGTGTGTTTAATGATGAAAGGATTACACACCTCCTGCAACGACGTTGAGGATATGCAGGCCGTTTAGAGTTCTGTTGGTTCATTATCCTTGCAGAGTTCGGTGGCTTCGGGTCTGTGAGCGGGAAGATCGAGATTGAGATAAAGATAAACCATGAGGGCGAAGTGAACCGAGCCCGATACATGCCACAGAACCCCTGCATCATTGCCACTAAAACGCCTACCAGCGATGTGCTGGTCTTTGACTACACCAAGCACCCCTCCAAACCAGGTACGCTTCGCCAGTCACCTTTTTTTTGGTAGTTTTCGGCACAACTGAGATTGTGCTCTTTGTGTTTTTTTGTTGGGCTCAATTTTTTACACAATGCAGTCAGGAACAAGGGGACAGGACCCTAGATTCCTATTTTCCACCCATTCCCACATGCTCTTATCTGAACCATATTAATTTCCCATCACCAAGAGGACCTTCATGCTACAACGTTTTCCAAGCTGTGGAAGGTTCCATATGAACAACATGAATGTATGAGAGGATCCATTGGCCACAGGGAAGAGAGTAGGGTGGCTGTCTGATGAGTCATCATTCTGGGGTAGTGCAGCAGAACCAATTCTGGTAATTCATAAGTACAAAGACATGACCCGGATTCGAGCTTGCAAATGTGTGTTTACACTTGGCTATGTTTGCATTTGGGCCAGTGCTTTTACTGATTGAGCCACTTAAGACCAAATGTCAGCATTTTTACTGAGAGCCACTGTACTCTCAGATCTGAAGAGAACTCATAGAATGTTCGTCTGTAAAATATTCTGCAAAATGTAGTTTTATTTTTGGAAACTGTCCGTTCTCCGTCTTTCCAGTCCCAGGGTCTTTTTAAAGTGGCTCCCCGTTTCTCACATGAGCGGCTGTTCCCCTGTAGACCCCTCCGGAGAGTGCACTCCAGACTTGCGCTTGCGGGGACACCAGAAAGAGGGCTACGGCCTGTCCTGGAACCCCAACCTCAGCGGCTGCCTCCTCAGCGCCTCTGATGATCACGTAAGGGCCTCCTTGCCCCTCCCACCACTTCCCACCAGTTCTTCCTTTAATTTAATCGTTTTCCTGATTTGGTGACTAAAGAAAAGCCTGTTGAAGCCTATTGTCTCATACCGCTATCTAATGTTGACATGTAGAGGAACCTTATCCTGGCATATTCAGCTTTGTTAAATCTGTTTAAATAAGAAAATCAAAACAGTGGTTCAGTTTGCCTAAATTGATTTAATATATGCTAAATGCACTGTGAGTGAAATGTATGGATGAGGTCAGCAGCACATGACCAGGGTTTGTGCGGTTGATTGGTCCATTCTCTTCCTTCAGACGATCTGTTTGTGGGACATCAGCACCGTGCCCAAGGAGGGCAAGGTGGTGGATGCCAAGACGATCTTCACGGGTCACACGGCCGTGGTGGAGGACGTCTCCTGGCACCTGCTGCACGAGTCGCTTTTCGGATCTGTGGCGGACGACCAGAAGCTCATGATGTAGGCGTAGAACTTTGCCAAACTCTCGCGTGAATGTTTTTAAAGGTGCAATCATTTAATGTACCCTGAAGATGAAGGAAGTCATTACGAAGGAAATATGAGACCAAATTTTCAGTTTAAAAATGTCCCCTTTCCCCTGGGTGTTTAGTTGACCAAACCTTGAAAGGTTCTACTTAATTTAGTTTTGTTAAGACAACCAACAACGCTTAAGCTTTCTTTAACACATGGCTTTGTTGTTTTTTTCCCCATTGCGGTTCACCTTAGCTGGGACACCCGGTCCAACAATACGTCCAAGCCCAGTCACGCAGTAGATGCCCACACTGCTGAGGTCAACTGCCTGTCCTTCAACCCATACAGCGAGTTCATCCTTGCCACCGGTTCAGCTGACAAGGTGGGTGGAAATGTGACTTAATTCTGCTTGAAATAAAATGCCTAAATTAGAATCCACTAAAGGCTCGGACATTGTTCTATGGCTGGAGGTGAAATGGTTCAAGGCTTTTCCTTATAAAGTGTAATAGGGTCTTTATTCCCACAGACTGAAGGGTCTGAAACGAACAGCCGCTTAAAACAGATTAAACTGGCTATAAATTACAACATTAAAAACGTTTTGGTGTGGGATGCTGCTGGGTTGTGAATGAAACGGCTGAACACGAAGTTGCATTTTTCCCTTGCAGACTGTGGCCCTTTGGGATCTGCGGAACTTGAAACTGAAGCTGCACTCATTTGAGTCCCACAAAGACGAGATCTTCCAAGTAGGTGGTTTTTAATAAAATGTGATACCAAAGGTCTTTTTTAACATTCAAAAAAATACATATTATTATTTTTAAAAGCTTTTGAGCTGTCGCGTGATAGTCATTAAGAGTGAAAAAGTGACATACCTCAACTGACTGAATCTGCAGGTACAGTGGTCACCTCATAACGAGACCATCCTGGCCTCCAGTGGGACAGACCGACGGCTCAATGTGTGGGACCTCAGGTGGGTGTTGTGGTGGAGGTGGGCTACAGGACGTATACGTGAGTCCTCCCAGGGAGAGCCCTGTTCCAGCTTCAAAAGCTGGCATGCCGTCCTTTTGCCATCGAATTGTCTGACCGGCATAAACAAAATAAAACGATAAAACGATAGACTTCCCGTCTACAACCCTCCCGGGCAGGAGCCCCCTGGAATACGGATCGGCCATTAGCCTCCCTTAGGGATCCCTGTGTTTGGGCATCCGTGCACATTAATAAGACTGAAGATGCCACGGCGGTGTAGTACCCTTGTTTAACGTGAAGCCAGGCGTGACGGGACGTGTTCACACTCTGCTGTACTCCCTGGGTCTGCAGTAAAATTGGGGAGGAGCAGTCGCCGGAGGACGCGGAGGACGGACCCCCAGAGCTGTTGGTGAGTATCTGTTCCGTCGTCACGCCAACCCCCATGCGTCATGGCAACCCCCACAGCGCGTATCGCGGTGAGAGGATCGTCGGGTCGGTTCGATTTGACGAGCCGCACAACAGTTTACACCAGTGTGTGTGCACGGGTAAATGTTTCTCAGGTCAGGGTGGGTGTTACCAGAAGGAATGCGTCACCTGAAGCACAAATCTGTATGTATTTATACGTGTGGTTTATACATGGGGTTATGTTCAGTGACTGGGTGTATGTCCAGCGTCTTGGAGATTAGTCCTGGTATCTTTTGGAGCAGATAAGCCACGAAAACTGCTAATGTCATGCATCGACAGCGCCTGCGTTTCCCCTCAGACTTCCTGGTGCTCTCTCCCTGTCTAAGTTCATCCACGGTGGCCACACGGCAAAGATCTCTGACTTCTCCTGGAACCCCAATGAGCCCTGGGTCATCTGCTCTGTGTCTGAAGACAACATCATGCAAGTCTGGCAGATGGTGAGTATCGCCAGTGTGTTGTTTTCAGCCTAAAAGGGCACACTGGCACCGCCTTGTACCGTCAACTAATGTTGTATAAAACCTACCTATTGTAGCCCCTTTCAGAGAGAAGCCCCACAGCGTTGGTATTTTTGTCAGTCCCTTTCTTGTTCCCGATTGCCAAGTCTGGAGCCCCGCCCTGTCCACATGGCTAGTTGATTGACGTGTCTCCTGGTGTTCCAGGCGGAGAATATCTACAACGATGAAGACCCAGAAGGAACGGCGGATGCTGAGGTCCAGGCTTGAGAGTCTGGGGAGGCTTTTCTTGTTTGCCCATCACACGGCCACACCTTCTGTTGTCTTTTTTTTACTGTATAGACTTGAGGGTTACTCCCGGCCTACGAATTCCCTCCCACGCATCCGACGAAGAAAGACACGCCATGTTAAAGTAGTTAATCAGCTCGGAAGTCTTTCAAACAATGGGCTTCTGCCCTTTCGCCCAAAAAATGTTTTTTTTTTAACATTGAGTGGAAGGCTTTCTGTTTGACTGACAACGTGAGTGTCAACGATTATCAGTATCAGCTTTTCCTTTTGCGTTCTTGATATTTAAGCTTTGCCGGTAATTGAAGATTATTTACAAAGTAGTTATTTAAATGAGGTCAGTTGATCCCAAATGTTGCTTGGACCGAATCCAATTTGTTCTGCTGGGTGTATCACCACAGGGGCAATGGAATTCTCCTCCCCTTGCAATTCGTTGAGCCAAGAAATTGGTTTATTTTTACATTCAACTTCTAGAATATCTAAAAAATACAATGTTTGCCAAGTTGCCGATAAGCTGAGACTTTTATATTTCTATAACATTTGGAGTGCTGAAGACAACTTCACAAACTCTGTTTTGTATAAAGGTCCCCTGTGAGAACTGGGGTGGGGGGAGGGGGGTTTGTACCCAATTTTGGCTTTGTATTTCCTGATCGTTTGAAAGGTCGTTTTTGCTCGGTTTTTCAAATGTTCAGTTTTGTAACTTGTAGTTGTGATTCTTTTTTTTTTTTTCCCGGTTCCATTTAATTTTTTCCTCCGAGTCAATTGTACGAAGTGCTTTCAAATAATCCTGGTGTTTGTTTTTTAATCTACGTCAAGCTACTCCCTGCATTGGTTGCACATTTGTAGATAAACTGTGTCTTGTCCTTACTCATAGTTTCATCATTCGAGGGACCTGTCCAGCCACTCTCAATGTTTACCTTTTCATGCTGTCTTGTTTTATCAGTCTCACGGAGCACAGCCAATCAGATGCGTTTTGTTATTGTCATAGGGACAGAAGAATGTTACCACTCGTCGCTTGGTGATAACAAGACTTGGATTTGCGTTTGCTAGGAACTGTGGAGGGGATGTGAATTCGTCCTCAACAGAACTGAGGCGCTCTCTGTTGTCTCTCGCCTTGTCGTAATTCATGTGAAAGATGGTCAACATACCCTTTTACATACCCGTTGGCACTTACAAGCGTGTTTTGAACTGCCAGCGTTGACTTAATCCAAGCTGCCCATTTGTGGAAATGGAGCACTTGGCTTTATTTCAAGGGTTTGCTGAAAAAAACTCCTGTTTAACATGCTGTGCAAATGAGTTTATTAAGTGTGGGAACTGTGAGGCATGTACACACACACACACACACATGGAAAGAAAGTAATAAAGTGCATCGCTAAACTGAGTGGAGAGAAAACTAAAGTGTGATTGCGATGATGATCGTTACAAGGCAGGCCGTGCACACACGAAACCAGAACCATTGGTTCTGTAGGACTCATCGACGGGACTGGCTTCCAAGTTACAACCGGCACCGCTATATCTGTGTCATGAAAGTTAGCTAACCGTCACTCACCCGAGCCCTTCACCGCCGTCCCCAATTGACATAAGTTTGTGTTTTCCACCTTCAGCTCTGTTATTTTCACATAAGTGCTTGGAAGTCCTTGCTGGCCGCCAGTTCACTCTTAAAGGCAAAGTTCCGGGGCCACGTGCGCCGCGTTCGACAGACGATACCGTGCATGTCCGTGCACGCAGCAAGTCAGAAACGACTGCAGTGTCCAATACAGAGACGATTCTAACTACCATAGATATCACGGCAGATGCAGTCTCTGCAGGCAACCGGTTCCTCTTCCGTTTCTGTGTTTGCTCAGAGCCCCGCTTTCTCCGGTCGTGTATACGATTGAAATGCTTCTGCCCGGTGGTCCAAGTGGAGGAAATCTAAAAGGGAGGAGGATACTGAAGGTGCAGCAGATGGAGAAAGGCTGCCGTTGTCCACCCAGAACACCGTCATCTGTACCGTTTAGACTACCGTTTAGGGTATGAACTCACCCGATCTGAGAGACCAGAGCGAAGAAATCGAGTGGGGCCCTCCAAGCTAATTCCATTTTCCATCTTATCATCATTTTATGTTCCTGGGAATGTTTTAAAGATGCATATATATATTCCAGATTCTTCTCTATCTGAGTATATAGGTTTTGAGTCTATCTAGACATTACGTTTTGGTGAATAACGAAAGATGATTTAAAAATATATTTGTGTTGTGTCTATTAAAGCGGTGCTGTTTAAAAAGGCTGCTGCATCCTGTAGGTTTGGAGAATGTAGTTTTGGATGAAAATGTCTTTCTGGGAGGCATTCATTCAAATAGCCGAAAAAATCACGTTTCTTCTTTCTTGGCCGGATCAGGTTTTCTGTGAACTTCAACACCCCCCCTGAAAAGGGGGAAAGGGGATACCTTTTTAATTCAAGTTACTCCTGGGATAGCTTTTAAAAGACATTTCTCCATCTCCATATTTTCATCGTTTATAAAGTTTCTGTCAGTTACTCATTCGGTTGAAGAACCTTAAAGGACACAACTGCAGTGCACCGTGTGCCATTTAAATCACCGACCTTTCACCGTTATGTACAATTTCTTCGTGATTAAAATTGTGTGTACTGGTAATGCAGAGGCATATTTTCAGAAGTATGTAAATTAAATGCTCAGGATTGGGTAATAAAGAAATCCAATGATGAGTCAGTGTCAGTTTGCAAGGCAAGAAGATAAAAAGGAGATACACTGCTTAGTTACCTATAAAGGTCAAGTTTCTTCATCAGGCTGTTCTTCTGGGTTTCGATCTCTGAGTTTTTCTTCTTCTGAACCTGAAGCTGTGTCTTCAGCTTCCTACTGCTCTCTTCTAGAGAGTCCAGGGTCTCCTGGTACGGCAAAAAAGGTTTAAGAACTCATAAAAGCCTGGAAAGGTTACACTTACTAATGATTAAAGCGTTCAATATCTAACTCCAAAGTCACACCCATGCTAGCACCCCTCATTTCAACTGGCCTTCCCTTCGACTGTTATGTATTTTGCTTCTGCGTAGGAACAAATATTCCCTTATTTCATGAATCCAGCTTTCTGCTTTTATACACTTTGACTGATGTCTTTTTCCTAACCCTCCTTCTAGTCTTCCCTCCAGCGCGCTCAATCAGCCATACCCGGAACTGGCTCAAGTTCTCCGCTCTCTCCCTTTGCATCAGCGCGATCGTGTCCTGTAGCCCAGCCTTTTGGAGAGCGAGTCTCTGCGCCTCCTCCATCAGGGGCCCCAGATTGGCCCTGTGCCTCTGAGCCTCCTCCCTGGTCCTCTTCAGGGCTTCTTCGCTGGCCTGCCTCCTCTTCAGCAGGGCCAGGAGCCGGGGCTCGTACCGGTCATCCAGAGCCCTCATTCCGCTTTGCAGGTGTTGCTGGAGGTCCTGGGTGGCCCGACGGCCGTGGGAAAGATCACAATGGGCGCTCACCAGCCCCATACCGCACAGCTGGGTCCGCAGGTCATTTAGCTGGTTCTGCTGGGCCTGCTGGAGTTGGGTCACCTTCTCAGTGAGCTGTAGCAGCTGGGCCTTAAGCTCTTCCTAGAAAACAATTATACAGAAAAATAGGAAAGGGGAGTCCTTTTCAAACAATACTGATAATGGCACTTGTAGAATTCACTACAGAGATTAAAAAATCTCATGACCAGTCATGGGGTTTGGTGAGAGTAGGGGGTCAGTGGAAGTGGTGATGATTGAGAGTAGTAATTACCTGTCAGTGCATTAGGAGGTTATGAAAACACCCTGTAAAAATCCTGGATCAGAGTGGAGCGCCAACGGATTATTTATTTGATTTCAGTTGGCCATCTGAAACAACGGCCTTTGTACGTGAGTGCTTTGTGTCGATCCTCGGTACCTGAGAGACAGTGAGCTGCTCCATCTCATGCTGCTGCGTTGCCAAGGAGAATTGGCATTGAGTGCAGTCCCTGACTGTGGTAAACAATCGCCTCTTCACCCCCCGCACCTCCTCCTGCAGGTTCCACCTTTCCACCTCTGCCCGGGACAGCTGCCGGGAGACCTGCTCCAACTCCGCCCGCAGCGCGCAGACGGCCTGCGCCATTGGCTGCTCCTGCTGCAGAAGTTCCTCCACCAGCTCGTCCCGGCGCTGCACCAGCTGCTCCACCTCCTCGATGCACCTCTCAAAGCGAGTGCCCACGTCCTCTATGTCTGCCTCTTGCCTTTCCGGTCGGGCCTCCTGGTGGTCCATGCGGCCCTCAGACTGCGCCCCGGGACCCCCCAGGCAGCCTGAGAGTCGTGCCCCAAGCTCATGCATGCATTCCTCCAGCTGGTCGCTCAGTTCTCCCAAACAGTCCTCAAACTGAGGCTTCACGTCGTCCACACAGCCCTCAAACAGGACCTCCACTTCCTCCAAGCACTGTTGAAACTGGGCACCCAGTTCATCCAGACAGGCTCCAGACTGGATCCCCAGGTCCTCCATGGAACCCTCAAGTGGGATCCCTCTGTCTTTCATGCATCCCTGGAGGAGCCAGGGACCAATGTCCTCCATGGCTCCTTCAAACTCGGTCCCGACCTCCTCCGTGTACCCCCCCAATTCCTCAACCTCTTTGGTGTTGACCGCTTCATACCGGGTCCCTGTCTCCTGAAGTCTCCCAATAGCAGTGTCCAGCAGGCACTTGGAATCTTGGTTCTCCATCACCTGTCTATGAAAAGCAGAGGGCTTTTGAAATATTTAATCTTTAATTCAACCATTCAGATAAAAAAAAACTCCAAAGGCTCAGGGACAAAAATGAACAAAACAAAACAGACGCTGTTAAGTACACGGCAAAAACTAGATCCAATAGTGAAGTTCATGGTTAAATTTTTTAAATGTACGCAAAAAATACAGTGTTAGAGTTTAACATAGCATAACACTGATACATATCCAAAAGCTAACAAAGTTGGCATTGAACTACATTTGAATGAGAAGGTAGGTCTATATGCCGAAAATGTATCAAACCACAGATTTAATACTGGTGATGTGACTGGTGGGTGTAACCAGATGTTTGTCTGGAAACAATCCAGTTAGTGATGAGAATTTTTCAGTCAGATCAGTCAACTACCGCAGCTAAGAAAAAGATAAAATGCTATTTGTAGCATAACCTGTCCAAATCTTCCCTTTAGATATTATCTTTCGCCAGCTTTCTTGAACCATGTTTCCCAAACTGTCCTGTACGTCATCATCACATCTCTGAATTCGCAGTTAATCGGTGATTATGTTACCAGAGGAAAAAAAAAAAAAAAAACCTTGTATTCATACAGGCTGTTTATTCGATTTGTTCATATGGCTAGCAGTTCAAAATACGTTCTGTTTCAAACAAACTCCAGGAGGTGAAGCCTCAATCGACAAAACAGAAGGGGAATAGAAACTTCTGTTTCCAGTATATTGAAAACATATACACTAACAGACTTCATCACAAGTAGGGACTATTCTCAGTTATCATTTCAGACACAACAGGATATTGCAAAGAAACCTTCTGCCTTGAAACTGGCAGTGGAGGTTGGCAGGGAGATTCTCACAGAACACATGCTTCCACACATGAACAGTTGTCCCAGAGAGAACTACAAAAATACAGATGACTTGGTCAGCATACCACCCGTAAGTGGATTTTGAAAATGTTTTTCCCGACCAGCTCGTTCAGACATTCAGCCACAGTCGTGATAACGTTCTGCGTGATAACCAACTGGCGCATTTCAAACTCTAACAAACAGTGCGGTGGTAAACAGACAGGACACAGATCTACCCCGATCCACTTTCTACGGTCACATGACTAGTCTGTTTCCAGGCACACAGCTAACTTACCCAAACGCCGGTGATTCGGTCTCCCTCTTTTCCCCGTTTAAGAAATATCCAACAAAACGAGGCCTGTAAAGGGGTAAACCTTTTACTTTATTCATAGCCCTATGAGTTGCTGTGTGTCTCCAGGACAACACTGAGTCTATTTGCACTTATTAATAAACTGTGAGGTGAAACGTATGTCTTTTGGGTCTATTTTATCACCCACTCTGGCCAGCTGAGCCCAGCTCAGATGACACAGAAGTATCAAATGGAAACTGAGAGGGGAGGGTCCTCCGGGACACACTGACATCACTCGTGCCTTTCATGGTAAGTCAAATCTATATTTAGGCATTGCACAAAGTGGACAGGACAAGGCCACACCCAAAAGTGGGTTTATTAGAGTAAACGTAACTGACTGGAATTCTACCGTTGGGCCTTCTAGTTTCTCATCCCAGCTAGTTCGATAATGAATCATAGGTTTGGATAAAAGGGCCAGCGGCCTTGAAATCCAATCATGCATTGAGCATTATAGATACAGACAATTACAGATGCATCATAATCCTTGGCCCACTTTTATTTTATTCTAATAAAGTTTCTGTCAGAGAAAAAAAGTGTATTAAGTTTCGTTCCAATCAGTCCCTTTGTGTAGTTTACAATGTTACCAGTTTTAAATGTTTATAACATTTGCAGTTTTAATCCTGCATTATCCAATAATGTACATCAATCAATCAAACTATATTTCTTATATAATTTGTCACAGAGTGTTGAACAGACCTGAATTATAGAGAGAATAAATAAAAAAAACAGATCACCACAGTCAATAGTGAAAAACCAAGAAATTACTTCCTGACCTCACAGGTAGCCTAGAGAACTTCTGGATAATCGCATTATGGTAGATTTAGAAAGTATCAAACCAGAATAATAAGGTAATAGACAAAGAGCTGAGTTGATGGGTCAGCTATCTACCATCAAGCCCAATGCCCCACATGATAGTTAATCGCCAGATAATTAAGTTCAAAGTTCACAAGATAGGTCAGATGTTGACCAGTCTCATCAGGTGTAAATGGCTATGTATTGGCGAATGAGTTTAGGCCAACTGTTGACAGAAAGGCAAAATAATTCCAGGCAAGGCAAACTGATGTAGTTTGTGATACCGTAGTATTTTAGTTCAGTATTTATAATTTTAGTTCCTCAGAGAACCGCTAGATGACGCTAAAATCTTATTTATAATCCAACGGCATTAATTGACAATTATAAATTATATTATTACTATTATTATTATTGCACATTAATGCAGATTCTACAAGTACTACACCACACCTGCGAGCAGCTTAGATAGCTAATAAAATATGTGTATTGGGTGAATTGAAGTAACAAATAAATATTAACAAAATATATTCAGTGAAATGAACTCGATGATGCAATGTATGCATTGGTACAAATATTTTAAATCTGAAAATTACAGAAAGTGTTTTTTCAGGTTTCTTACAGAAACATATGCCCGGCGTCTCAAATGACTCTCAGGTGAGTTATAATCTTCTCTGACAGCTCCTTGATTATTTTACCTTTATGTCAGCAGTAGGCCTAAACTCCCTCAAATAGAAAACACCGACAGAGACACGGCCAGAACATAGGCATTTATGACTGATGAGACTGGTCAACATCTGACCTGTCTTGTGTGGATAGACTCTGCAGTCACTGAGTCAGTGGACACATTGTGGGCGCAGGTCCTGGCTAGTTTAACGGGTTTTCCTCCGAGGTATGAACATAGCCAGAAAGGTTTTCACAACCCCTCCAACTCTAAATAATTAAAGTCATGAAGCACGAAACAAGCCACTAAATGTAATTCAATAGCCGACCGTCTATTAATTTCCATAGATATGCGAAGCGAAATTATCTCTGGCGGTTGGCTAGTTGACGTCTTACACTAGAGCTGTGGTTAACGGTTAAAAAGGTCAACCGTGAATATTCTAGAGCTCTTACTTACTACCATTGTCTATTATTTAATTTAACAAATAAATATATCTTCATATTTTGGTGGCTTTTCGTAACCAGTTTAAAAGGGCCAAGGTTTCCTGCTCGTAGGATTAATCGTTTCAGCCTTGGGATCTGATCCCACAACCCACAAGCATAAATTATTTTCCCATACGGGTGCCCTCAGGAAACAACCCTTTTGCTTGGCTCAGAAGTTCCAAGTGAATAGTTGACCTCTGTTTTCAGACTTGAGAGTTGGTGCCACTTTTTATGTTCCATGTACGCTAAGTGCAATGTGATCCAAAGTCAAGCGAGATCAAGACAACGTGGTTTGGACTTGGTATGTACTTGCGGTCGGGAAGAACGCCACGAGGAAGAACAGTCGTAGAGCTGAATGAGAATTTCTGGGAATGTAGGAGACGAGTACTCATTTAGACTGCCGAAAACGTAGATATTTATAGCGGTATGAGTTGGAGTTCCGCTTTGGCGGTAAACCTGAATTAAACCTCTCAACAGAAACTTGTAATACAATTGCGTGCCTCTGTCAGTGGAGTACTGTTTTGACCAGCATTTCCAGGTCCTGAGGGGGTCTAAAATGTAAGATTCACTAAGCAGAAATTGGACTTAAGGCTGGGCCTATACATTCTGGGCAAAGAACTTGCTCGGTTTTTGTGTCAGAACAAAAGTAGCAAATATCCATTACATTAAAAAAATATATTTTGAAGCTTTTGACGGGGCACCTTTGTCAGATACACAAAATTATTTAAACACTGCTTAGTTCATAACTGGAGGTCATGACCAAGGAAAGCGTATGGTTGAATTGTGTCCAGAATGTCAGCTAAACAGTTGGTGTTATAGTGGTTAAAGACGTCTGTTGTGTCTTCTGTTGATTTCATCAGGATAGGATTTCTGCTGGCCTTAGAAGCAGGTACCCTAATGCGCTCTCTCTCTCTCTCTGCTCCACTGACATTGTTTTTGTACATCATACTAGAACTGCCCTCTAATTCCTCTCCTTCTTTCTTAGAGTCCCTCTTTTGGAACCCCTCTCCCTCTGGCCCGTTTTATCCCTTAATCCCTGTACCTGGAGTCAGCTGATGCCCTAATCAGGGGCTGGATCTGTCTGAGAGGAACCACCCTGTGAGTGTGACAGGGTCGAGTTTGGCATGTCCACTGTTATGCAGCCCTCCCCGTCTCCGTTGGCGATGAGGTACATTCCTCTGCTGCTTTGATAATACTTTTCTTTTCTCGGCAGAGATTATTGGGATAGTGGTGGGAGGCCACAGTTAGTGCTCTGGACTTGGGTACTACTGCAACCGCAGCATAAGCATTCAAGATAAACAGTTAGGGGACTGAACAGTTTCTTACGCAAAATCGGTTACATTTTTTAATGAGACAGGCTAATGTAAGGGACACCAGCCTGAGATTATAGAGGATCTGCTGGAGATATAAAGGCAGATTCTTGTTACCCCATTCGATTGTGTAATGGTCTGTTTACTTCCTTCTTGATCAGCAATTTCATGTCCTTTAATTTGTCCCGTAGGAGAGAGAGTGGGTTGGCAGGACCGTATTCCCTCTGTATTATCTGCTATTTTATGGGAGCCCCCCCTCTCTAGCAGCCTGTTTACTCCCAGATCTGGGCTGTCTGGATAGCATGTGATTCAGTTACGGCTTTCAAACCAAGGTAAAGTGAGTTAACAAAACTGCATGCACTGGTCTCTATAGTGTCACAAGGATCCTCTCACTGAGGTATTTTATTCTTTTTAATTATAACGTTGTTCGAGGGTATAGTTTATGTACACCTTTTTTTATTACATTTTTTAGATAGCCCTCTTATCACCAGGAATAGTTTGGCTTGGCTTTCTCAGCTGAAGCTGCTACTCTTTCACAGGCATTATCAGTGAGGAGCATTTCGCTCACAACCTGTCCCGGTTACTGACAAGGACCTCCTAATGGCCCCACTGAGTGCTGCAGGGTAGCTTTGGAATGAGGAAGAATGGTCAAATGGAATAAGGCTGAGTACATTTTCTAAGTGCTACTGTTGGTCAAGAAGCTTTTTTTTCTTTTCTTTATTGCATCTGAAATGATTCAGGGATGTTCACGTGATATCATTGATGGACTACCACAACACTTTCCCAGATGATGAGAAAGAATGACTCTGCAAAAGACTAATGTAGATAAACACTGTGTGTACAGTATTGATGCAAAGTTTTTTTTTTTTTTTTTTAATTGGAATTGCCAATTAGGCTAACAGATCTTAGCTTGCCGTAAATATTGCCACTGCATATGGGGAGGGGGAGGAAGTACGATTAGTCTCCTCCAATCCCAGTTGTCTTTGAGCCACACTGTCTCTTCTGGACTCTGCAGGCTAAAGAGCCCACACAAGAGGTTCAACGGCAATTAGAGGAGAGGCACTCTCAACGTTACTGTAACCCTGTAGGTGACCGGGAAACCAACCGGAGATTCTAGTTAGCGAGTAGCTGAGAGAAGCCACAGAGGCATTTCAGCTGTAAAACTCCCATGGGAAGGGTAGATAACAGTTGCGGTTGACAACCACCTTCTTTTTCTCGATTCTAATTACGGACCACCTATATTTTTAATATAGTTCTTAAATTTTCCAACTTTCTCAGGAAAGCTTGATCTACTTGCTTTCATTGAGAAGTTAAAGAGTAAATAGGATCTCCTGTGAGATTTGGATCTTCAAGAACCAGAAGTAACTGTTTGTATAATATTAACTCTTGTAGCATTCCTTTGAAACGCACATGCCCTTTCTAACCTCCCTTATCTCCACGCCCCCATTGAATACTCCTTTTATACCCCCCCCCTCCATCGCCATCTCCATGGCTACACAGACACAAGGGCCCGTTTTCATTCCTTTTCGTACCCAAGAAGAATGAGTTAATCTGAGAGGCGGGAGCCCATCAGCTTTTCTGCTTCTGGCAGCCTCAGGGTTTCTCATTTACCCGCGAAGGCAAGCAGGGCAGCCCACAAGTCCAGGTTTCCACAAGAAAGAGAACTTCTGGAGTAATGAGCTCTCATGTTGTAATTCAGCTGTTCCCTTCCTGTTAGCCAGCGCATAGCAATGACCTGCATTAGCAGCAACGTTCTTCATGGTGGGGGAGGATAAGAGATTTACCCAAACAATAAAAAACACAATATGTAATGTCACCAGATTCCCCACTTTTTACCTCAAATGTTAAAATGTTGCTTTGTGACCGTGTGGAGTCTATATTAAATTACCGGTCCAAATTAATGTCTGAACTGTACCCTCACCTGGCGTCACTTCAGTTTAGGTTTTTGTGTCACTGTTTTATGTCTTCCTCATAATCAGGAGGAAATACTCAGATTTTCCAGGTTACAATTTGTCAGCAGGATATGATATGTCTCATTCTATGCTTCCAAGCCCCGTAAGAGTCAGTTTTGGAAGTTAAATATGGAGATTTTGTGTGTCATTTGGGTTTTTACAGTCAGATTATCATTTGCCATTTTATGAAAGACATGAAAATCGCGTCCATAAACAAACAGCTGTAACAGATACTGAGACTGTAACAGATACAATATCCACACAAAACATTTTACATGTGCCCCCCCGAGATGGACCTCTCAGTGTCTGTGAAATAGGTCACCTGCTTTGCATCGTTTAATTTTTAATTATTTTCCTCGGTGTTGCTCTTTGTTTCCTTCCTGCTCATCAATCATCTCTCAGGGGGGTCTTCTGGACATTTGGAAAACTAAACATTTATTTAAAGTCTCTTGTGCTGCACCCTGTATCAAACCAAGCTTTTGTCTGCAGAGCAGTTTGCCTTGTAAATCAGGACGTTAGGCAGCAGGAGAGGCATTCTTGCCATCCACCAATCACTGTCTGCGCTCTCTTTGGATGCCTCTTCCCGCACTGGGATTTCACAAAGTCTCAGCAAACAGATCGGTTCATATCACATGCTCAGTCTGGGAAGCAGGGTAACGGGAAAACCGCACATGTTATTGTTTAAACGGATGCCTTGCCCCCCACGTGCACATTATGCGTGGGGTGACATCACACTACGTTTACAGTACTACGAAAGTCACAGGGTTATTGTTTATGAGCAGTCTACTTCCGTTAGCTGAATTCATAATATTTGTGCAAACTGGGTTTTAAAACCCCTCAGGAGCACTTAGTTGCAGAAAAAAAGACCGTTTGACGGCTGAGGTCCTGTCATAATATTTTCCTTCTCCGGACTAAATATGGCCCTAGGATCACTGGTTGTCCATGCTAACTCTTATCTCTACTTGCTTAGAGTGAGTTGTCAGGCAGGAAGGCCTAGCAAGTTAATCTTGCTCACCTGCATCCTTAAATCTCCCTTGATTCAGGTCAACCTGAAAAGCGCTGTTCTTACAATCATCGTTCGTCAAAGTCAGAGACAGAGGGAAACACATCAGGTTGATTAGAGTCCATAGGCTCGCAGCTGGGAGTCAGCTGTCGGCACACACATACGGCCATTTGCGGTGTCAATGGTACTGCACCAAAACATGCCTGGCACACAGCGTGATTGGGCTTTGGGGGCAGCAACATTGTTTCGGTGGTGATCAGTAGTGCAAGCTCTTCTCTGAGCAGTTAAGGCTTAAAGGGCCTCCTGGGCCTTATTCTCCGTTAGAGTCGAATGTTGCTGTGCTCAGCCTCCGGTGGCACTGATGTTGTCTGCTGTGAGCATGGAAGGGACTGGACAGTTAAGGCAGGCAGGGAGAAGAGAAGTTGCATTTGTTTTAGCTGTGTGTGTGTGTGTGTGTGTGTGTGTGTGTGTGTGTGTGTGTGTGTGTGTGTGTGTGTGTGTGCCAGCATGCCCAA
>JAOVYW010024943.1:6046-23514 GCA_025775045.1 Hiodon tergisus | reverse complement strand
CACTCATCTCACAGCCAGACTGGGCGCAGCCCAATGATTCGTTCTTCGTCACTGCCTGCAAAGCTACAGGACACTCAACTCACAGCCAGACTGGGCGCAGCCCAATAACTCGTCCTCCGTCACTGCCTGCAAAGCAACAGGACACTCAACTCACAGCCAGACTGGGCGCAGCCCACCGACTCGTCCTCCATCACTGCTTGCAAAGCAACAGGACACTCAACTCACTCGTCGTCCTTCATTACTGCTGCACTGCACTGCACTGCTCTCCACTGGTGATTGTGTCTAACAAGTACACAAAACAGACAAGCACTGAGTTTTGCACACTTTGAAGAAATGAAAGAAATCATTAACAAAAGGATAAACACTCGCTCACTAACTAAACATAACTAGCATGCCTAAGCGAACAACTGGTGAAAAAGCATGCCAGCCTTCTTGGCTTTTGCCTGCTCGTTAATATTGCTCTTATCTCTCTAAAAATAATCCCGTTCAAAACTCCAGCTCCCTCTAACCAGCTGGGTAATCTCAAAAATGAGATTAATAACAAGAGAAATTGCAACAAAAACGAAAACATTTGCCCTTTGTGGCACATACTACCAATGTTTCCTCAGGGGTCGTGTTGGACACCGGAGCCAATCCCAGCAGGCATAGGGCACAAGGCAGGGATACACCCAGGACGGGACGCCAGGCCATCACTGGGCAAAACGCACGCAAGCACACACACACACACACACACACACAGAGGGCAATATAGCATGGCCAATTAACAGAACCCACAAGTCTTTGAATGATGGGAGGAATCCAGAGCACCCAGCGGAAACCCACACAGACGCGGGGAGAACTTGCAAACTCCACACAGACAGACACCCTGAGCCGGAACTCGAACCCAGGACCTCTGGCACTGAGACAGCAGCGCTAACCAGCGTGCCACCGTGCCCCCCCTTTTCCAATTCACTTGTTTTAAATATAGGGGTAACTGACAACAAAGTCCAGGCACTCTACCTGACTAAGAGCTGACTGGAACTATGACCAAGACTCAGCTGCAACTGGGAGCGTTCTTGTAGGGAGACCTGCTTGAACAATGGGGCTGTGTAGCCACTCTCATTGTTGTAACAACACCCTGGAACCAAGGGGTCTTTAATCTCACATTTGACGATTGGGCTCCACACTGACAGTGTTCATATTATCCAAAAACTGGTCTTAAACTGGTAAACCTCCATTCAATACTTGTCTCAAAAACTTGCTTGTAAAATAGCAATATGTTGAATCAGATTTGATTCATTGGCTAATTACTTAAACATGTGTATGAATACTTCTACACAGACATACATACTTGAAAGAACTTCAAAGTGATACATGTATTGCATATCTGGTCCAAACTAGGGCACACCATTTAAGCAGTCTAAATTAACAAGGCACAGGCATCTGTAGCAGCTGTACAGGGGAATATTGATTCTTTAAAAATTCATGAACTCTTCTAAAGCCCTTAACTTCTATCTCTTTAAATCTGATGCAGAACAAATGCACTTGTCTCTTTGATGCTTTAATGTTGGTGCACACTCCACTCTCCTGAATCTTTAATTACACCTAATTTTTCTTTAAAACAAAAATCTGTGTCTGCTTTGTGGAATCAATTCTGATTGATATCATACACAAATATGGCACTATATTTTAAAAGTGCAAATTGTAAATTTGCCTGCCGGGATTGGCTCCAGGATAAGCGGTTTCAAAAATGGCTGCATGGATGGATGGGCACAAACATTTTAAATAAGAAGTTAACTTTTAACGCACTGCCTAGTGTAAAAACTAATTAATTAATTGTTATAGCTATGAATTGTTATGTTCTTTAAATGTGCAATTGTATGTTGGTGAAGTTCTTGTTGCCTGTATGTTGATAGAAGCTTCCAGAACTTTAGATAAGCCTCCTTTTATATCACTTGGTATTTCACACAAAAGCTGATCCTACAAGTTACAATTATTTAGCACCTGTAATGAAGAATGGCTGCTATTGTGTTTTGCGAGAAAGAAGATAAAAGACATTTTTACCAAATAATGCCTTCAAAAAAGTGGTTGAAGGCACAGGCTCCAAGTCAAGTCAAGAAAACCTCAAAAGACGTTGGGTTGTATTCAGGGTTAGGGTTAAGGTTAACGCCAATTTTCCCTTTGAGAGATTCTTCGGTGGCTGTATTATTTTTTGTAAAAGGTAAATGGGAATATTAGGCTGTGCTAAAATATAGAATTAAAGAAACAATTGCATTCAATGGCGTTTATGAAGCAATGGAATGGTTCATATTTTTGTAAAATGGTGTGAGATCATATAGGCCCTGTCTCAGAGCCCCCTTGTGGTATAGATATGCAGTTCCCACCATTTTGATCTCAGTTTAGCAGTGCTGAACTTTGAACTATGTTAAGATATTAAATACATCTACAATTCCGCCCACTGCGTACCATTGTCATTTAAATATCTCCAAAACTGTAAGCCCCACAGTCTTGGCTGAGAGCTTAAATGGAAGAAAACGCTTTCATTAAAAAAGGTAATTAATAATTAATAGTTTGCATTACAAGATCTGTCGGTCTGTCTTTAGTGTTCCATTTAATATCTCAATTTCAAAGGCCTCTAGGAAGCTAACATTCCAAACAGACCTTCATTTACATGTTAGTAATATGGGCAAAGTATTTGCAGCACTTTACTATAAGAAATAACTCTCTACATCATTTTGCCCAAAGTTAAGGCCATTTAATAAGTAATACGTATTTGTCTTAACAGTACCACTAAACTTTAGTATTCACAACACAGATTATCGTGAAACTAACAAAACAAACAAACCAAATATTGAAGCTTTTGACAGACTTTAGGAAGCAGGTGGGCCTTTTGTAAGTTTTAGATTAAGTTTTAGAGTATCACATGTGACACAAAAGGATACGTATTTTAGGTTAAAAAAGTCATACTGTATATTAATACCTGAAATAAATCTATTTACTCCCATTGAAAGCTCGCGGAGAGCTGGAAAGTAAGAACAGCCCCCTTTACATCTCTGAACACATTCTGCTCCCTTTGGACCTTTTGATCTGAAAGTGAATGGAAAAAGGGGCAGGGCGTACAGCACAATGTTTTCTTCCAAATGATGTAGGGCCTTAATTAATGGCACACAGGCTGGACAAAAAGCAGGGGTTGCAGAGCGTGAGACATAAAGGGGCTTAATTCAGTGATCCTGCCACCATTTTTAGTTTTCCTTGAGTCCACCAATTCCGGCGCATGTTCTCCTCCAGCAATAATTGCGCATCTCTCAATGTTTTGGACATAATTCAGAGCAGTCACAATGTCACCCGATTATAACGCAACAAATTAAGAGAGGCAGATGTTTTGCTGGTCCGTATCCTGTTAGTGAGTGCTTAGGGATTCCCAGGGTCGGTGGGCTGTGGTTCAGCAAAACCAGATTTGCACGAAATGCGGGCGATGGATGCAAATACATCAAAAGTTGGGTGCACAAGTCAAACTAATTAACTGAGTTAGTGACTGAGTTTTAAATGAAGGAAGTTAAGTGCTGAGTGTCTCTCCTTTAACCATGCCCCGTTTCATCCCGATTCATTTATCTGCGTCCGCAAAAATGCCAACCAGCGATTTGCAAGTGACTTTGTTCGTGTATAATCAAAATATCGGTTGAGGCCGTGCACGTGAAGGCCAGGTTAGTGTCCAGAGAGAGGAGTCGTTCATTCTTTCGTTCACCTTGTGTGTGATGCTGGGGAGTGCCTGCAGTGGTAAAACGCAAAACCCAGTCCTACACACCAGAAGTGAAGACAACTCTGCATGACTCAGGAACGTCATGTCCCTGTACTTTAATGAATTCTCAGTCAGACCCCCACCGCTACAGATGTGCAGTAATTAGCAGTTAAGGACGTTTACGATAACGAGGCAAAAGCTGAGCACTGACAAAATGGAAGACTATGATTTAACGCAGAATGTACGTGCAGATGGGAATTTTTCGGTGACCAAGTCGGTTTTACGGCGATTTTAACGGGAGTCTCACAGGAAATTGCTGGTTCATCGTCATTAACCACCAGCTTCAGGTGCATGATTAATTTGTTGTTGAAATGATTATATCCAGTAACTTTGGGAAACCATAACTCTCAGTATGAAAAAACCCACACTGACAACTATTGATTAATGATGAGCTGGTTTGATTTGATTTCGGGATAATATCAATTACGTGTTAGGAATTGGCTAGTTTTCACTTTTTAATATTCACTATCTCACGTAAATTGTGGACTCGTGCCGTGTATTGTATTTTCTTTTCTTATCCAACTAGTAGCACTCTGTAGTTTTATTTAATAAATAATACCATTTTAAATAGTTCTATTGTTGTTCAGTACAGATGGTACATTTAGAACTTCTACCGAGTTCAGTAGAACTGGCCCTGACATAGCATAAACATTGCCCAAAAGAGCTTAGGTAATGCGTCTGGCTATACCATAATATAACAGCTCCATTATTTTCAAGGCAATAGTTCCTAAATAAAGGCATTTTATCACGTCTCATCCCCATTCCCATTACGGCCATTTAGTTTGAATAGCTGTTGCTCTGCAGGGGGAATGCCTTTAAGCATTAATGACAGCATCAGCAGTTCTGTGAAATTAGAAGTGCAGTGACAGTCTTATTTATCAGTTAAGGGTGTCCAACATTCTGCTACGTCCACATTAGTTCACCCTAGCAGCCAATGGGTCCTGTGAAGCTAACAGAGATTATAGCGTCAGTACAAGAGGCATCAGTAAAAGGAGGGCTGATTCTGCTTTTTTATTTATTTTTATATATCTATATGTATCTATATATATATACATGAATAAGTACGGGAAAATCCGTGACGCTTCATAAAATGTCAGGTCAGTAATCCAAACTTTATTGTCTCCGAACGGTTTGTGAGGGTCCCAGAATGTTGTTGGTTTTTGAACTTACTAGTAAACAGCATCTTCTGCGTCACACTGAGATGTGTTTTCAGCAAAGTTCTATCGATGAGGAGTTAACTTCCTTTTATTGTAGACTTTCAGCAATGTGCCGTTTTAATGTTATGAATGTTATGAATGTTTTTTTAATATCCTAGCTAGGATGGAGGGCACTTACTGTATGATGCTATTTTGTTGAGTTTAACGTTCAGAGCTCAGTTTTTTTTTGTCCTGACCAGGCTGAGTAGGCTTGGGTTTTTAGAGATGTTCTGCCTGGATGGGGTGGCTGGCTCTGGAAGATCTCAGGAGGAGTTGGTCCTCCACCACGTTGTAACCTGAAAGCTGGAGCCCAGCATAAACAGAACCAAAATCTGGATTGTTGTCTTTTTATTCTTTTCACATAACCCTAATTAAAATAAATTTTTATCTTCCTTTTTTTTAAACAGAATTGCGTTTCTATTTTGTGTGGTTTTTATGTGAGCACACATTTCTCCCAGTTTTTACCGGCAGGGGAAAAAAATATGCAGATGGGTTACATGTGAAGGGATTTAAGCTTGTCAAAATGCATCAGTGAGCTCTATTCTTTGTGTCGATGTCAGATTTCTGTTCCTCTGCTCTGAACACACCAGTGTATTTTACTGTCATCTCAGAGGCCTGGAGATTGCATGCAATTTCATCATCAACTTGCAAAATGTTCGAACCTAACTGAGAGAAATATTGATATATGTTAACGGATGCCAGAAATGGAGGATAAAATACAGTTTCATGTTTTGGACTTTTTGCTCTAATTATTTCTGGAATAATCGCACCTTTTTATATGATGTATCAGATGGCCAAGTTATTTTTATTTTTATTTGATTTTTTCGTTGAGTAACTGCTATTTCTCCAGGAGAGTTCACATTACATGTTCTACATCAATGCTGTACAAATTACCCAGACTCTTGAGAAGCAAGAACATGTCATTATATCATTAGACATGCATAAAATTTTTAGACAGATGGTTCAATGCACGTCATACTAACAAGCTCATCAAAACTTAACACTTTTTCCTCATCTTCCAAAGCGGTTTCTCTCACTTAGGTCTAAATAGCATACATATTACACATGGTTTAATCACTCCAGTCGTACTAAGTGTGCACAGTGTTCACAGCCTCTAATAATCAACGTGACGGTAGTCAGCAGTATCCTTGGATTTACCAGGGGAGAACTCCTGCTTACTAAAGTGCTTTTTTCCTAATGACACCACTGCTTCCCGAGCCTGTGGACGCTACGATAAGTGGGAGCAGAGAAGGTTTTTTTTTTTTTTCGGTCGATCACCTTGAGCGTCGGTGCCCCCCTTCCTCCTCATTGGCGGCAGAAATCTCCCTGCGGGGTCACACCCCCGGCCAAAAAAGGCAAAGCAAAAAGCAGCTGGTGCGCGCGCGGTGCACTAAGAATAACCCAGGGAGGGCAGTTATGGATAAGGTTACCTTGAAGCCCCCCGTCTCCCGTTCTCTGACATGGCAGGCTGCAGCTCTGCTGGGTGAAAATCCTCCTTTGCTCTTTCCATTGCATGGGCTCTCCTGCTTCCCTTTCCTGCTTTATCCGCTCTCATCCCAGTCTTGGAATAAGGAACAAGGGACCAAAGACCTTTTCTAAAAGTCATTTGGTTTTCTTTTGGAGACACTGGACAGCAACAGGTGTATTTTTTTATTTATTTTTCCTGGGGTAAAAATAGGGCAGCCTATATTGCTGCCCGAGGTGGACACGATCTTGCAGGGCCCTGACTTTGCTCAACTCGAACCCAGGATTAGCGAGGGGAAAACCCACGTTTTCACTCCCAGAGCAGAGATCTTTTCAGAAAGTTTACACCGGATATACAGTGCTTGAAAAAACATGACCGAGGCTACTACTGAAGGTACTGTGTTATTTCATCCAAGTTTGTCTCCACGACTTCTGATTGGTGATAACGGAAATGTATGGCATGACAGGGTTTTTGAGGCTGCACTGCTACTTCTGAAATCAGAGGTTCTAAAAATATTGGATATCGTGTAACTCACCAGTTATGTGGTACTGTAGCAGGCCGTCTTGAAACAAGGCTATGATGTCAGGATTAGTTTTGAAAGCACCTCCAGTCAGCACAGGAACCTAAACACTAACGTTTTGTTTTATAAACTGTGCCTCCTCCTCCTCTAATAGCACATTTAAAGACATGGTATCACGCTGCTGTTGGCCACAGTGAAATTTGCCAAAAGGGGTTTTCTTGAATCCATACCGCAGATGTCTAATTCAGAGCTATCTATTGGCAGCTAAGGTCTACATTTCTGAGCGATTAAAAACACAGAGACGGCACCTTGCAATAGCAACAGAGAAGGCAGTAGAAAGATGCTGTTACTTGGCGCCAGGAGATGCCCTTCAGTCTGCCTGCATCACGTTTCTTTCATTCTGTTACTTTGAAACTTTTATAAAACATGTAAATCGGCCTAAAAGTGGATCAGACAAGAACTGTGGAGAGCCTAAGGCAAGATCAGAGAACATACCCGACAACACAAATCACCGCCATGCTCGCTGACTCAACCCTTTATAACCGCTCTAAAAAAACTTGATTAGTTACCATGGATATCTACAGCGAGCTGATGCAAACGACAATGTTCTGATCTGCCGTCCGTGGTGGGAAGAAAGGCCATGTGTTTCAGACCGAGTTTCACTGATAAGAAAGGCATGCTAAACGGTGACAGCATGCTGGGGCATTGGCGACGTGTTCCATGATGTGCCTTTTTGGTTCCCACCTACTCTTTAAATGTCAGGGGACAAGGCTGCAAGTTTGCTTGTGCTTTGAGTGCCACAAACACTCATTCCCCACGGCAGATCGTAAACTCTCTGTCTTTCTGTCTCTGATGCGCCTCACATCCTCCTTTATAGACACACGCGCACTCACGCACACACACAGAATGAGTGTTATTTATGGATGTAGCGGAGCGGAAGAGCAGCGTATGCCATGCGCCAAGGACTTCTTGAGTTAGCAGTTTGAGGGAGCCTCCGTTCTGCAGCCTGGCGACAGGGAGCCGTGTACAGAGCCCTGACAGGTGGTGAGCTGCAAGCTCACCCCACATGGGTTGGACTGTCCACCACTCCCTCTGCACGGCCAGTGTGGTTCACGGGGATGTTGTAGTGAGTTGGGAGGCCTGTTTGGACTCATGGTGCCCGTTTCATTCCTTTTTGTGATCCATGACTTTTCTGGGGAAATCTAAAAATGGGGGCAGGGTGGGTTTTTTGGCAAACTCTTTAGGAATTCTGGAATCAAAAGGCGAGGGCTGCAGAAACAAAATTACAATTTGGTTACAAATTAATTTTCAATTGGTTACAAAATTACAGTTTAGTTACAAAATAATTTTCAATTGGTTACAAAATTACAATTTAGTTACAAAATAATTTTCAATTGGTTACAAAATTACAATTTAGTTACAAATTAAACAACATTTGACAGTCCGCCCTCCCCCTCCAGCCTTTCCCTTTGCTCACATGCGCTACCTGGGGCTAAGTGGTTTTAAACCCTTTCTCTCCTTGGGTTGGAACAAAAAGCCTCAACAGGCAGCCCAATAATTAATGGGCACTTTTGCAAGGGAGGTGATCACATTGATTTGCACAGAGCCAAGAAAAAGAGCGCAGCCGTATGAATTTATTATTAAATATTTAAGAGAATTTTGACTTATCCAGAGCGACTAGCATTAGGACCACTTATGGATCTGGATTTTTGCTCAATTCAAGTTGAGCTCCCCTATCTGCATTTGGACTGGTTAAAATCTTTGATTACTATTTTAGCACATTACGTTGCCCTTGTGTGCGACGGCCTGGTCCCAGCTTGATCCGTTTTAGTTTGCGACCGTGCGTCAGTCAAGTCAGTGGTTTAATGGTTAAGTGGAGGCCCCTTGAAGAAATCTCTCACTTTACTTCCGAACGTCTAAACACATGCTTTTTTTCCCCCCCACACTCGCGTGCAGGGCGGTCGTCCACTGTCACCACCACGGTCATGGACAACAAGAACGGGGACGTGGTCCAGGGGGTGGCCAGGGCCTCGAAAAAGACAGTGACCGATGACCTGTACACCACCTTCAGCTCGCCCACTGCCTGGCTGCTGGTCCTGGCTCTCATTGTCACCTGGTCAGCTGTAGCCATCATTATGTTCGACCTTATCGATTACCCGCAACTGACAGGTAAGCAGAGCTGTTCTCTTCACCTCAGAAATAGTTAAATGTTTCCAGTTTTGTAGATGTGTCGATTTTAAGAGAGGTAGAAGATGAAGTTGGAGGATGTCAGACTGAGCGTTTGTCTAGGGTGCTGCTCTCTCGCTATTTGTGACTGCTGGAGTAGATAAACCAAGGCTGGTTACAGATAGGGCTGATCAGTGTCAAAGACAGATAGCTCGACACTCACGTTGTCACGGTGCCTTGTAATTGGAGAGTTACAGTGTCCAGTCAAAGGCATGAAGCCATTTTAGGCTTTCTTTCGAAAGGGCTCAGGTCAGGTTAGTATCACACCACCTGATTATTTTAGACAGTTAATTATTCTGTCTGCGGTGCTCAGTGGCTAACATTTTTTCAGACAAACATTTTCGGGAATTTACCTTGAAAGAGGTGTATCTCTGTTGCGTTTTTTGTTTGTTTGAATGCAATCAAGCAGTGATAATTGCCTTGATAATCTCACAGCAAATGTGAAGCGTGTGGGCAACAGAGTTTCGTTTGAGTATGTAAGCAGATTTCTGGCCATGTCTTTTGTTCTTCATACTCCATTCACATTTCATTCCTCTTACTGTGGCCTTTCAATGCACTTTTAAATGGAAAAAAAACATTTGTAAGAGATAGTGTCATTCATCACTGGATCTTACAAGAG
This sequence comes from Hiodon tergisus, assembly GCA_025775045.1. Classification (NCBI taxonomy): domain Eukaryota; kingdom Metazoa; phylum Chordata; class Actinopteri; order Hiodontiformes; family Hiodontidae; genus Hiodon; species Hiodon tergisus. The sequence goes on along the minus strand of JAOVYW010024943.1, from coordinate 13,710 downwards.
TGCCTAACGTAAGACTCCAATAAGGCGCTATCGCAATCTAAGGTGGGGCTTCTTTCAGCCCTCATCCAGTTCACACAGGTACACACCCCCAACCTCAGTTCATCACCATGATCCTGGATAGACTCACTCTCTCGTTTCTAATAAGTTTCCCTCCTTTTCCCACCATCCATCCCACGTCTCATCCTGTTGCCATCCAATTTAAAGCCAATACATATTACTGTGACGACCCCTGTTTACCACCTGGTAAAGACTCTCTGCCTGCAGTGCCGTGCCGTGCCGATCCCTGTGTGTGTGTGTGTGTGTGTGTGTGTGTGTATGTGTGTGTGTGTGTGCTTTGCCGCAGTTGTAGCCCTGGGAATAAGCATGCATGGCGGATGGGGAGTGCTTGTCACATGGAGCAATATTGCGGTGGCTTCTTTTTAATGAAAAACTGACCTTGTATACCCAACATTGCCTGTAGACATTTCCTATAGACGTTTAAGTTAAATTAGATTTGTTTGCCGATTTATCACACTGTGCCCCCTCTGTGACTCCTGATTGAGGCAACACTGTACCCAGTGTACACTGTTGCAGATTTGGTACGTACATTAACATTTTACTTGTTGAAACTGTGCTCCTGATCACAACTAGAGAAAAAAAGAGGAAAAGAATCCACGCACTTAACTGCAGTGTTAATTATGGAGGTGCGTTGCCAAATTTGCACGACACATGAGCAAAGGCTTTTCGGTAGAGACATAAAAGCGTATTCTCTGGGTCACTGGAGTATTCATGGTCGCAATGCACAGCCATAGCTGATCCGACTTCTGAGTACATCAGCTCTGCCTGAAACCAACGGCAGAAGAAAATCAGGAGCAAGGCGGAGTGTGAATGATGTCGGCCATTATTTTTACACGCTGTTCCAGTTGTACACTGTGCAACTTTATCATGTGCTTTGTGAACACCTGGAACTAAAACGGACTGAGCTATGCACACCAGGTGCATAAGAACAATAGAGAAATAAATATTTACTCATTAAAAGTCAATGGTTGGATGGTTCCAAATGTTGATAAGGGGTAAAGAAATGCCTGCTTTGCTCTCAGAAGGATTTTGTATTCACAAATTTTGGATACCGTTTCTCAACGTTTTGTTTGATTCAAATACAAATAACACAAATTCATCAAAGATGCAAATCATTAATTTTCAATTAGTTACAAAATTACCTACATCAATAACACGTAATAAACAATACATGGTTTATATAAGAGTAGAACCAGAATATTCAAGGTCCTGGAACATAATTTTTTCATTATTAAGGACATTTTTCTTGTGTGCCATTCATAACCTAATTTATATTCTGTAATCGTTTATTCAGTTCAGGGTTGCAGGGGCAGAACCCTGCAGGACCACTAATTGCAGGGCATGGTACAGAAAGACAGATGCGCTGAAAATTTAGCAGTGTCAAAGTCCTCAGACAGTCGTTGAGGCACCAAAACCAACTGCTGAGCCTCATGGCTTAGCAGTATTAAGTCTTTGAAGATGGAAGTTGATTATAACCCATTACCAGGTCAACCTGCATCAATCCTGTGACAACTGCTCCTGACTTTCACGTGACAATGCATCTGAGTGACAGTTAAATTCATGCTACCAATTACCCGTAATGTCTGCGATGCTAACACTGATAATGAGAGTTGTGAATGAATTTTGTGTTGGTTTTATAACTGTGTGGTTTGGAGTGGCAACCCTGCTGCAGAGTGCCTAACGCGTTTAATTAAATATTATTGTAGAGGAGAGGGACATTTTAGAGCTCCTGTCAGCTTATTTCAGTTTTACTGTGAAGGCTTTAAACATTCCCAAGTGAAAAGGAAAGACAGACACGTTTAAATTTTATTACTGTGCACATAACATTGATTTGGGTGTTCCTACTTCATCAGCAACAATTCCCAGTCCGAAGCATGATTGCCCTCAATGATTGTAGAGGAACTTGGGAGGGAAGTTTTGCCGTGACCAGCTATATCCCTTAAAATCTTAAAAGCAGTCCAGTCACTTGGAGAGTCTTAATTTTGTGTGCTAGAAGTATCGGCAAAAAGAGTTGACATCAATTTCATCAGAAATGTGTGGGGCTAAAATGTTACAGGAAATGACGGGAAGAAAAATAACAGGGACCCTGGTCATATTCACATTGCCGTGAAAAAATAAGCAGATCGCCATGGGTGCAAAATTTCATAAACAAACAGATGGGTTAGTCCTTCCGATTTAATCATATACATGATTGAATGTAATTAGGAAATCAACTGTACTATTCTGTATCTATGGCAACTGTTGCGCATGTGTGAACAAGATTGCATCGTCTAAACAGTCAGTCAGTGTCAACAGGTTGAGACAAACAAAGCTTGCCTTGGCATTAAGAGGTCATGCCCATCACAGAAACATGCCTCGTTGCATTCGGATCCTTTTTTGACCCACAATGCATTCGGGAATTTTAACATTTTCCCTGACCACTCAAAATCTAAAGTAACTCTTCTGCATTTCAAGACTGATAAAGATAGATTTTCACTATATACAAGTTTAATTGTCAAATTTAGTTAATTTGGCAACTAAAAATGAGATGTCAAATGTTGCCCCTCGAGGAGCTGAGGATAAAAGATTTGAAAGACAGGACCTAAGATGCCCTCTGAGATGCGTTTGGAAGACATCCATAAATCATTCCTGTTTCCTAGCAAGGAGCACTCTAGAACACTCTAGTCCTTTGGTATTTTCCAGGGTGTGTTATCTCTGCCAGTGATGTTGACAGTTGTTTTTCTTCCGGGACTGATTTTCTCCTTTTGGCCTGTGCCCATACATTTAAATGCTTCACATGCAGTAACAAACAGCTGCAGATGAATCTCTCCTGTTTCTCCAGGGGTGGCCAGACCTCACCAGCTCTGATGTGGCTGGTGATGAACATTTAGTTATATAAAATTATAGAAATGATATATATGATTACCTAATGTCCCTGAAATGAACAGGGTTCCACCAATTTCATTGTGATTTCATGATAGAATTGTAAACACTTATTGTATCATTTAAATAGCTTAACATGTGAAGAAAACTGACTAGGTGTGTTTTAGTTCATGTACATTGATTTTATATTCTTCATTGTACACAAAAATGACACAAACATCATATTTATTATAAAGTGGGCCAAATCGCAGAGTACGATTCGATGAATGTACGGTAATGTATTTTTTTTTTTTATTGCACTGAATTGCAGTGGTCTGTTAACACACACACATGGTTTGGCCCCAAACACTTTAAAAAAATGAGGATCCCCCACACGGGTTCGCATCCGAAACATCAAACTCAAATAAAAAAAAACAAAAAAAAAACACGTCGCTAATTTCTCCCTTTCTGCGCCGCCTGTCGAGTTCTTTTCTCTAGTCTTTCCTTCGTTCCACGTCCGATCACCCCAAAACCCAGCACCCGCTGAGTGATCCTCTCGCGTGTGTCCGCGGGATGGGCGGGTGCCACACATTAATAAATAAATTGTTGTGAGCTTCCCAGAATTTATGTTCTGGAGCCAGGATGGCCAACCTACTCTGGTATTGTTATTCAGGTGAAGAAAACACGATCCTTATGCACTTAATATGTGCATTTTTCACTCTCTGACATTTCAATAAAGGGCACCGTTTCCAAATTATTTTCTAAATAAATAATTATATATTTTTATTCAAAAGTGAACAAAGCAACAGTGGTCTGCCATAGAATGGCAGCCTACCCTCCGTCCCTTGCGACCCCCTCTGTCGGTGTTGTGCACTGACCGCCCACCGAGAGTTTTTAAACAATTGTGCCTGAAATGGGGGTTCATTGTCTCGCTCCTTGCTGACCTCTTTGTGCAGTAGAATTCTCCCCTTGACTTTTTAATCAGCCAGTAAAGCAAAGTGGAGCAGCCTGCTGTCGCCTGACAACCTGTCAAAGGCCTCATGAATGCAGACGACTCTTCTCCGCTGCCGCGTTGCCGGGCGACCCCAGCTCATCTGCCAGTTATCCTGCCTCCAAGAACTTCATCGACTTTTTTTTCCCCCCAACCAAACTAAAAACATCCCAGATCCTGTTATTGACACGGCCTCAGACCTCACGAGACGAGGGCCAGCAAATTCCCGTCCTCTGTTTTGTTTCACCAGTAATCAGGACTTCCTTGTTTGGCTGTACCCCGTCATAGATTATTCATTGCGGCACTGGGTGCGCGGGCTCTGCCAGGAATTTTGTGGATGGTAACGGTCCAAGAGCGGAGAGCAGAAAAAAAAGAAAAAAATGTTTAGAATATTTTTTTTTTCATTTCGTGATGTGGGTTAAAATGTCACAGCATTCATCAGGATTTCATTAGCATTCATGTCTGAAGTCAATTTCTCAATTTTGTTCAAAGATGGAATGCTGGCATCTTGCATTTTGATGCACTGTTGTGCTGCGCAGAGCGTATATGGCTGGACGAGATTCCACAGAAGTGGCTTTGGAATCGGCTATTAATCAATAGCATCAATTATCATAATGAATTTAGCCAAAAGGCTTTTCTCACCTTGTTTGAATCCACAGAAAACTAAAATAAATAAACAACTTAAAAAAACTAATTACGGTGTAAAAAGGAACAAAATCACAATGAATCAGGCTAGACATGACCACAGACTTGTAAATATACGCAGTCAAAACAGGAACTCAGGACGCACATAGGGACAAACTTGGGTTTTTATTATTTTTAAGTTTAGTTTATTGTACATCTGCTCATGCAACTGGCAGATGCTACACAGAGATTTTACAGGGAAATGCTGATGGTAAATTAGCTCACGTTTGAGAACGGTGGCCTCTCTGCCGACACGCCCTCATGCTAAACGGGGGTGTGTTGAGTAGCCCTTTCTCTCTTGGTGAAGGTTTCAATGCCGTGCTGACCCCTTTTTTCATGTGCCTCCTTTGCTGTTTTGTGCATGCTGTTGTTATTGTACACTGTGGACTTGCATGCGTGTGTGTGTGCCTGTGTCCGTCCAATGGTCAAGGTGTTTATGCGCGTGCGCGCGCGTGTGTGCGTGTGTGTGCGTGCGTGCATAGCTTTGTGTGCGTGTGCGTGTCTGCCAATCCTCTCATGTGTCTTTCGTCCTAACAGGAGCACGCCAGCCTGGCATCAACAGAGCAATAAAGGAAGCCCTCAGAGGCCCAAAGAGCCCTGGAGGCAAGAGATTCTATGATGCTTTTAACCTTGCAGTTACACTGGTGATCTAGCTGCCTCAGATACCACAGCCAGTTTGAGCTGCATAATCTAACTAACATCAGACTCATACATGGACTTAAAAACACCACATAAAACATTGGGATCTTAGGAATCTTTAGCTTAGTGTAGTTTTCTTCATAGGAAATGAGGCAATACAAACTTTTTTAACACAAATGAAAATGCAAATACAACGTTAGCACTTTGCTAAACCAATTTTCTCTGGTTAACAGCACACACAAACTTTCTGCGTCGCACAGGTAATTACCCTCACACAGAAATGCAAATGAGAGTCGCCACTAATAGGCTGGCGTGGTGAGTGAGATGTTTGGGGCGTCTAGCGTCTGCATGCCTCCCTGGTCTCCCCGCATACCGCTCAGTTCCTGTCGTGTCCACGACAACGGCCCGCTGAACACTGCAGACAGACAGGTGGTGAACGACCCATGTCCACATCTGACGAGAGAGGGAGGTCTTATCCTTGGCCATGTTTTATTTCTGACGACTTCTTCCCCTCATCACATCACATGACCTACAGCCACAGATGGTTGTCCTCGTGGCCACCGTTTGTGTTTATTGCTTTATGGACGGTGTTGATTCAGAAAATATGTTGTTACGACTGTGTTCTGTCACAGTAGGGGGGGCTGGATCTCATCCAATTTGAAGACAAATTCTGATGCTTGTGAGACTGCATTTAAAAGACGAAGTGAAATTTCATCTCAAATGTACGTGTATGGGCAAAGCGCTGGCCTTGTCAACAGGCGATCCTGACTCAACAAACAGCACTGCGTCGAAGAAATGATCAAAGTTGTTCTTTTCTCTTTCATATTGACCATACTGACCATGAGATTTACGTTAACAATGTTTGACAATGAATGTTGATTATATTATATTCCGGTGTTATTTCTGTATAATGACATATTGTGGTAACTCTGTTTAACAAGTTTAACAAGCGTGTGTTGGTGCACATAATTAAAATTGGGCATGGTGGTGGTCTGCTCTGTGACCCGATTCGCCCTGATTGCCACCCACTCCTCTCCTGCCACCACCTCAGGAAACAATCATGGATTAGGCTCCAACCCAATGAAGGTAGTCGGTGCTGCCGCGGAGGACTCTGACAGCTGGATAAACACGCTGGCAGCCTTTGTGTCCGACCTGCTGTCACCTGGCGATGGCGACTACGAAGGTATTCCCCACGCCAACCCCTTATTTTCCTTTCTGATAAAGACCAAAATCGGAATAACACAGAGTTCTCCAAACACAAAAGCTTTGGTCTGCGCACTAACAAGGGGTTCCGTGAATACTGAATGGTTCGATTTTCACTTCTGTGAGTTCTGTGCTAAATGTCAAATGAGGTGGCAGGTCGGTATGTGTACATATCCGCGCTAATCATCGCCCCTAACACACCCCCAATAATAAAGTGGACAACTGCATTGCTTTACAGAGTGCTAAGGAGATACATTTATCCAGACTGACTTACATGTTTAAATTTTACTGAAACAATTCAAGTTAAGTACCTTGCTCAAGGGTACAACAAAAGTGGTACTATTTAAATTAAAAGCCTGTGTGAGTAACTATGTGAGAAAGTTATCCAGACCTCTTCAAAAATGCTCTCTGCCTTAGTAATGGGGAAAAAATCTAAGGGATTTCAATTAGGCCAGTAATTAGCTGAACCAAGGGCTTAAGAGTTCAGATGTAACAAAAACCCAAACATAATTATCAACGAGGGGAGGCTCATCACAATCAGAATATTAATAATGTCTCGTAATTCATCACAAAACATATTTATTTAATTATATTATAATTGTGATTGTGGCACCCTTTGCAACAAGACGCCACAGAGCACTTTGTGGTCCTGTATAGGGCACAATAACAATAACCACAGCCATGAGAGTATGTCATTTATTAAGTGAAGTTTCAGTGATTCATACACACATATATACATCTGTAGTAAATACAATAAATACTCAAAAACTTTCAAAGCAGACGTCAAAGGTATTTTCGCCAACAGAGATTAAATTATACACAGACAATGTCATCAACAACTAAAACTACACTTTTTTGCAGCTGGTAAATAAGAAGACTTTTGAGGCAGAAGAATATGGCTCTGCACCAGCATGTGTTACCTGATTGTATGGAAAGAAAAATCAAAAATAAATAAAGGAAATGAAACAGAAAAAGGAAATACACAGGCTTCTCCATCTCTTTCATTAGCTTTGTCCCATGTTGGCTTCACCATCTCTTTCACTAGCTTTGTCCCGTGTTGCCTTCTCCATCTCTTTCATTAGCTTAGTCCCATGTGTGCCTTCTCCATCTCTTTCACTAGCTTTGTCCCTGTTGCCTTCTCCATCTCTTTCACTAGCTTTGTCCCGTGTTGCCTTCTCCATCTCTTTCACTAGCTTTGTGCCGTGTTGCCTTCTCCATCTCTTTCACTAGCTTTGTCCCGTGTTGCCTT
>JAOVYW010024932.1:16731-26758 GCA_025775045.1 Hiodon tergisus | reverse complement strand
TCTATGACCTTCTCCTTGAGCTTCTCTGTTTGCTTATGTTTCTCTGTGATCTTCTCCATGAGCTTCTCTGTTTGCTTCTCTGTTTCTCTGTGACCTTCTCCGTGAGCTTCTCTGTTTCTCTGTGAACTTCTCTGTACCTTCTCCGTGGCTTCTCCGTGATCTTCTCTCTGTGCTCGCTGTGGGGGTCTGGTCTTGTGCTCACTCGCTCACTCAGTCACACACTCCCATCTCGCTGTCTCATAACACCTGGTACCTACTGAGAGAACCCACAGGTTTTGCATACCGTTTTAATTGCCCCTAAATTCTGTGGGGACAGGTCTCTTCAGCTCTTGTGTGTCCGTCAGACAAATGTGTGCCACTGTACAATTCTGAAATAATAATTTCAGTCTAAAATGAATCTTTTAGTCAGTGCTAGCTTGTAGTATTCAGTGACTTTATTAGTGTCGGGAGACAGGACCAGCAGTGGGGCTAACAGACAGATGTGAAACCTCATTGTTCTCACAGGGGAAAATACTGGCCATCATCACCTCTAGACAACTCTTCCTGTTTGACCTTCTTTTTTTTGATGGAATGATGGCACTAATCTCCTGTAGATTTAGAAAGGCCTAGTTACAAGCAAATGCCTGCTAAATCCTTCCTGCGCTCTGCCAAGAAGCAGAAAACATCTTGCCCAGATAGATATTCCTGCAATTTTACTGGAGTCGGGTCAAATACAGCCATTTGGTTAAAATCACCTCCTTTTAGTGGTAAAGTGGGTGCTCCATTTAGGGACATTCCGCACCTCAGCCTTCACTGGGCAGCGGTAGTGAGGACTGATGTGGAAAGGTGGGAGCGTGACTCAGGGTTGGCCTGTGCTGCCCTGCTGCCCGCTCAGAGCTCTCTCCCCAGACTGCGGCCATTGTGTGTTGTCCACTGTTGAGATGGTTTTATTTTGCTCTGGCCCAATGAAGATGTGTGTCAGATGGTAGGACGCTGGTTCATCCTCTCTTCTTCTGCTCCTCCCCTTGCTCCTCCCCTTTCCGTCTGCCCTACACACCATTGGCCCCTGCCCTCTCCTGCTCTCTTTGCCCTGTTGTCATTGGCAGAGGGGAGGCTCTGCGCACAACTGCGGCCAGCTGAAGGTGGGCCAGGTGATCCTGGAGGTGAACGGCGTGTCGCTGAGGGGGCGGGAACACCGGGACGCCGCGCGCCTCATCGCGGAGGCCTTCAAGACCAAAGAGAGAGACCACGTCGACTTCCTGGTCACGGAGTTCAACGTTTCCTTGTAGGGTCCACCGCGGGCCGGCTGCCCGGCGAGGGACGAGGAAGGGCGCTCCACGGGGGATGACCACTCTGTGGTTGGGACTGGAATACATATGCATGTTTTAGATGCCACCCCTGCTCCCCTTCTCACTTTCTGAAACGTCCCTTCCCTCCTGACCACCATATAGCTGAAAGGACACCAGGAGAGCGCCACAGGCTATTGCAGACTACAGAGAGAGGGTTTGACACCTCCGGGGGCGTATCCTCCAGTGAGCCACACCACACAGTGTGGACCTGCTGCCTGTGCCCTCGGGCAGCCCATTCCTTTCCTAACCCTGAAGAGAGCATGCCATCCACCGCACCACACTAAGATGTGGCAGCCTACCGAAAAAGAAACTGGACAAGAAACGCGGCACTGATGAACACTCATAAATCCTCCACCAAAAGATAAACCGATGACTTTCAGCGGCCCCTGCTTTGGAAGGGAATCGGGACAGGGCGACAGTCCTCAGCCACCCTGGGTGCATAAACCCCGGGATGCCGACTGAGCGTGGGGCTCTGCCGAGGACAGCAACGGGCAAGCGCGCTCGGCCGTCTCCCAAAGCGCTCTCTTCCTGCCTCCGTGTTCCATATCAGTGTGGTAGTCTGCCGCGCTCCTGCACAGCACTACAGCCAACACACAGTAGTGGGTTGGATGGGTGGATGGGTTTGGCCTGCAAACTCAAAGACATTCACGCAATTGCATCTGCAACAAAAACACTTTTCTATATGTATAAAAACATGCAGCGTTTGTTTTTATAAATACTTTGTGCAAACCAATAGCTATATGTATGTAGAGAAAGCGAAGTAAGTTGTACGGTATTGTACACAATATATGATACTATCTATAAAACATTATAGTTATAAAGCGCTTAGCTTTCTGCAGACATTTCTTTAATACGAATCTTCCAGGCAGTCCACCCCTTTTATTAATTTTTGAGCTGGCCATTTTCATTTTGTTTGTGCGGAGCAGGATCATATAGCGAATTACACAAAGCACTTGTAATCGACGTTGGTGAGAAATGATGAGAACGGCATCACGTGACCAGGGTCACGTATAACGAAACGTCTCATTAGAAATCGCAGACTTTGAGATTGATGTGAAGCCACCGAGCAGCTAGGGGAATGAAGTGTCATTTGAGTCTGCCATGATATTTTAATAAAGCATTGTGAGCAAAAGGCAGAAAAGGAGACTGGGGTAATTAATCTAAACTAGATTAAATTAATCTGAACTAGACTAAATTAATCTGAACTAGATTCATCTAATTTAAATTGGTGCTTGAGGTGCCAGAGTAGGATAGGAGGGTGTGTGGGTTTGGGCAAGGTGAACTCACGTTAGGCTGTATTAGCAAGGCTTGATGTGTCATTCCTGGTTCTAGAGAACCGTGGAAGGATTATTTCAATCGCAGGGGAGTCGGATAGGAAGGAGCATGTGTCGTTAGAAAGGAGGGTTAAATGTTAAAAGTGATAGAAACAGAAAGAAAGGGGCTTTTGGGAGTAGAGGTTCTCTGTTTCTGAATTATGGCCAGGTCTTTAGAATGAGCAAGCCCAGCCGAACGTATGTTCAGCGCTTCAGTTTGCATTTGTGAGACATGGAGAGAAAATAGCTGGAAATACAGCATTGATAAATACTATTTTTTTTAATTAAGAGTAATGATTTAGGAAACACATCAGAGCTTGATTGACACTACAGTATTTTTCTAAAGTGGTAAACTGCTATATAGAAGAGTTATGTTTGCTGATGCATGTACTCCAAAATTTTAGATGTATAAATATATAAATAAAAAAATGTATAAATATATATAAATTATATATATTTTGTACTGAATAATAACTTATGGCTCAATATATAAAGAAATATTGATACAACTGTGAATATTGTGAAGTTATGTTAAATATCTTTTGAATTTTAAGTTGTTTTTCTCATAGATGAAGCCATCTCGCTTAAGATTTGTTCTAATGTTGGAGTGTTTCTTTGTTTTCAGTCCTACCCCTTTCACTTCCCCCACTCAGCTTGTGTTTGTGTCATGGAGAGGAACGGGTCTTTGCTGGATCCTGTGAACCTGGAACTGGATCCACCGGCAAGATCCCTGGGATCTGGTATCATTCTCTAACATAGCATGTCATAACATGTGATTAGAGGTCAGAGTGATTGTGTTTCAGGCACTCAACATTCAGACGATGTATTTTATTTGAAATGTATCGAGGGGCCTACTATCAAATACAAGCAATTTCCAAGAAATTAAAGCGTAGACTGCGCTTTCGTACCTGGGGGCTGTACGATTATCTTCCACATGTCAATGGCTTTAGGCTGACCTGACGTACGCCATGGGTAAAATTCCTCACGTTGCTAATTCCGCTTCTGCTTTCTAAGGGTGGATGTGGATTTCTCTTTAGAGTGATACTTATCAAAGTGACACACTTCCCTCTCCTATTATAACAGACAAGGTGGATTTCACGGCCACTGATTTGTAGAGGCTCCAGACATGAACACACTCGGATGCACCACGCAAGGTAGAGAGTGCAGGAAAGCCTTTAAAATGTCTATTTTACTGTTAATTTGAGTTGCAGTCTGGGCCATACCTGTACTGCTTATTGTTAATAAGGATATAACACCAGTTTTGTATGACCTTTTTCAAACAATACATGGGTGATTATATTTCCCCTTTTCATAGAGAAAATGAAATGTAAACCAATATAGTAAAACATGTGCTTTTTCAAAAAATCATAATTTGAAAAAAATATGTTGAATTAAATTTTCCTAGATTAAATACTTTAGCTTCAGATGTATTAATTGATGGTCATTTTCTTATCAGGTAGATTAACCTTAATTAATTGAGGTATAAAAATTAAAAGGAATTAGTCTAGTAACACATGTGATACTATTTTAAGAATCAAGGAAAATGCAGGAGGCAGCCGTCAGTGTTCCTCACACAGTACAGTATATTCAAAGGTTTAACATTAACTAATGGAAACGATCCGCATTAAAGAAACTTGTCAGTTCTTCACCAAAAAATGATTTTATAACTGTTCTATTGAATTTCCGTGGTGTGCCTGATTCAACTTGGCTTGGGATTGTTATTTAAAAACCCTGCTTCATAAACAAACTGCCAGTCTCTCTTTCTGTCAGTTCATTTGCCTGCCTTGTTATAGTGAATACGGCTTTGTGCACTGTCACTGCTGCCATGCTATTTGTACAAAATCAGTTTGTTTCATTTTGCAGTAAAGAAAAACACAGATGAAAATGCTTGATTCTGCACTGGCTTCCTTTCCCCTAACCTTTCTCCGATAAATCTTTTCAATTAACTCCTGGCCTGTCAATCAATACGCCGGAAAAGAAAACACTATTCTAGACAAAAAACTAAATCTAGAGTCATCTAACCCCCTTATAAACTTTCAATTTCTTACATCCTCTTGGATACAAGATATATCTCTCACACACACATGCTCACACACAGACACCAATCTGCCCATTGGCTATTGGGAATTGGAATCATTATTTTTGTCAGCTGAGGTCAATGAGAAAGAAGACATCGTGGAACAAGTGAGCCACCTCACCCCACCCCACCCCTCCCCTCCCACTCACCAAGTCTCCAAAACCCCAGTGCTGACAACAGCTGCATCAAGTTGCTTTCCCTTTAGCTCCCAGCAGCTTTTATGTCCCTGAGAAGACAACTTTGTCCTTCCCAAAATAGGTCGTTTTTACGAAATTCCACATTTCCCCTGAGCGAATGTTTACTGCACCTGCAGGAAAACAAAATCAACATTAAATATCTAAAGCAATGAATCTGCTGAATAAAATCAAATGCACAGATGTCTAGGCTAGCCAATAAGTAACTGAGACAGTACCCGTGCTAATTTATAGCCTATATTTAACTCTGAGATTTTATCCCTGAAACTCGACTTATGTAACCCGTGAAACGGCTCTACAGCTTTTGAAGGAGCTAATCATTTTAAGTTTATGTGTTATTACAAGTTGCCGAACCTGTCATTCAAGACTACTGACATCATCGTGGGTTAAAGACTCTCATCATCACCAAATCCTACTCACTGATATTCTTAGTAAGGATAAGAATGATTGAAGCAACGATGTTCCAGTTTTTTGGGGGGGATCCTTTGAGGTTTTTAACTTCCATCTTGAGCACGTTAATACAAACATGCATTAGGAAGTCTGTTTAAATAAATGGCTTTGTTAAGATGTTGAAATAAAATAATAATTCTGTCAGATCGCTTAGGAGTACAGGAGTCATCCTTGGCCCTTTGCCATCTGGCCCCATGTTTGAAAAACCTGTTCTGTATTTGTAACATAATTATAGCCTACTGTTTCTAGTAATTTCCGCAATCACTCCGGCCAATTAAATCGTTCATTGTGTTTCAGAGGGGACAATTTTGATAATAACTTCTCTCAAACTCTTAATTTTTTCTGGCTTCCTCATCAAATTTGTTTCCATAAAAGATTATATTCATAGCTCTTTAGAAACATTAACAGAAGAAAACTAGCCGCAAATCATATTCGGAACAGGGCTCGTAATGATACAGCCTAGGGGAGATTGATTAACTGTGTAAACCAATGTTACCAAGCTGTGCAGATCCCCAAAGAAATTATATGTAACTTAACCCCTTCAGACCTGAAGTATGTTCCATTAGTGAGATATATATATAAATGTTTGTCATGTTTGTCATCTCCTCAAATGTATAATTGTGCATATAATTGCTGAATTATAAGCAGTCAGTGGTCAAATATGGGTCATCCTCAGACAAGGGGTTTATTTCTTCCACTTCATATCACTTGGGACATCTTGCTCTCCTCATACCTGATCTCTCAATGCCCATAACTTCTCCAACGTCTCATCCTTGTCCTCCCCTAAAAAAAGAAATCCTCAGGAAACACACACCCGCATTTACCCTTTATATGTGTATGTAGGCTGCATGTCATTTATCTTGTCTCGAACCTTGAGTCCCAAATTTATTATGACGTATACTCATACACTACTCCATTGCCCGTCCTTTATGTTTAACTGCTTACTCCGGTTGTAAAAACTCTCTCTCGCTGTCAACAGTAACTTGAAATCTTGAAAATAACTGTTTGAAATCCAGTGGTATCCCCTCCGTTCTTCATTCTGAGAAATTTCCATCTGCCATGGGTTCCAGGATATCTGGAGCTGTATATTTGACATATTTTCAACTATTCGAATTGTTCTGATGCACAATTTTTTAAAAATGTGTTACAGGAAATTATGACTAAATGTAGAAAAATATACACATATAGATACTACGATGAATCAAACACTCTAAATATGTCAGCTTCATAAAAATTATGAAACAAATGGTAATAATGTTTTACGAATATCTCTTCTTTGATGCAGTAAAGGCCTAACATCAGTATTTTAGCATCCCCCTGATTTTAATTTATTAAGAAAAAACGGTTAGAGTGACGGATGCACGCCAGTTCTGAAGAGGTTAAATTATTTAATTAATATAATGAATGTAGTCAAATTCATCAATGGTTGAATGTGTGTAAGTATCAATTCAATATCGCTTCTTGTATATGCTCATTAACGTTAACAAAATTATAACAAGTTACGACGTGAGGTTTAGAAACACAACATTAGCCATTCCTTTGGAACCTGGTCTATTAGCTCCCTCCAACGGAAACACCCAGAACACAGCACTTGCTATTTCAGATGCTATAAAGGAGATATATTGATATGAGATATATATTTTATCTCATGGAAATTATTGGATTGCTTCCCAGTAATATATAATTTAACATATGTTAATTCCTCACTAAGCCCCAGTACTTGGAATATAAAGAATAGAGAAATATCTGTTCAGCTTACATTCTCTTCATAAACCTATTAGCGACATACACGTATGCCCATCCAATTAACATGAAGTGTGGCACACGTATTTATACTTTATCATGCGATTTATTTTCGTGTAGGCCTATGTCCCTATGTACCAGGCCAGTGGTGTGGTCCCGTATATTAATGAACGTTTAATATTCATCTGATAAAATACCTAAACTGTTTTAACTCTGATTTGTAAACACTAGAACAGACATAGGCCAAATTAAAACATTGTCAATCTGCTACTTACACCTTCACAACATAACTGTGTATGTTTAATCGTTAATAGCTTTTTGTTTTAATGAGTAGAATATATATTATACTTAAATTAATTCAATACAATACGATTAGGGTTGTCGAAGTTCGCCAGCCGCTCCTCAAAGTTATGAGAATCCAAAATGCAAAAAACTTCAAGTAGCATAAAATGCCCAGTTCATAGCACAATACACAAGACAAACATCATGTAACATCCCATTGAACTGCCCCAGTGGCACCAATTCATATATTTTACAACTTTAAAAACTGAAATCGGAAGTAAATAAAAAACACCCTTTGATTTATCTTTCTCTTTGATCCATTGACTACTTCTTCTGAAGTATTGAATACCCCATTTGCCACTTTCGACCGGTTTTGGGGTAGAGAGGGTCCTTTGTCATTATATGAATGAGGAAAGACACACATCCAGTGACATCTCCTCCTCACTCGTGCTATTTACTAGATATGGCCATGCGCTCTCCTCCCCTTGCGTCCACGTTGATCCTACCAGCAGTCCGGAAGATAAAACTGTTTAAGAACTGAGCGAAAAACCTGGTACTTTCCTGTTGACTACTATTCCTCAGCTTTCACTAGGCGTCTCGGAACATCAGTCAAAAGATGACACACCCACAGTTCCAGGAGCTGACCAATCAGTGCTGTACGTTGTATACTATGTTAATTTTAAGTCAATTCTTACCCGTCTTCAAATCAGGGCCATGGTTTACGGATGACATTTTTTCGATGGAAACGTGTTTAAATATTTCTGCTAGTCTTTACACGGTAAGATGGAGTACACTGTGAAAGTAACTTAGAGAAACTTTTCCACTTCAGGGTATGTATAAGAACTATGATGCTGCTTTCTACCAAGTTGGGTAAAGAAAGACGGTGACGACTCGAAGAAAAAGCTCGGTACTTTTGAACCTGACTCAGATTTCATTCGTAATAAGAGCCGTTGGTGGACGCATTTCCTAATTAAAATCGAATGCATAGCCATTTAGGTATCTCAGCCGTTCCGTTGCTAACCGTGCATTTAAATATTAGATAAGTCTTATCTGGGGTTTACTTATTAGGTTCTGATCTTAAATTGGTGTGAAGCATTTTTTGCCATGTCGCTTGGCGAAATCGATGGGGACTTGGTGTTAGTTTATATGTCGTTCTCTAGGCAACGAAGGGCTTTGTGTGTTACCATTAAGCCTGTTTATTTACTCAGGTTCAACGTCAACTAGAATTAATTGAGCGTATCTAGTTACTCTTTTAAATTAATATTGTTTCTGAGGTACCCATCTTATATATTTGTGTTAACTCAGTTAAGCGCCTGAATACTATTTTAGTGCTCTAACTTGTTGAGCCTCTTCAAAAACGAGTTCTACTGCTGGTTTATTGGCTAGCTAATCGTTTGTAATGGTTAACTGTATAACCAGTTTACTTGAAACTACTAACGTTACGACGATACAGTTACTGTTGCCAGTCAACGAACTGGTTGTTTCACATGTGAACTAAAATTATGTAGGCTAACCAGCTCCGAAATTACCTACCTGCGGATAGCTGATAACATTCATATAAATCAGTTATTGTCAAATTATGCTTATGCTTTTGAAAAGCATGTGTTGAAAGTTTTATTTTGGACTTCTCTCGTATATTGCGGTTTTCTCGTATATTGAGAGTAGTTGGACCCAAAATACTTGATTATACAGGTGAAGATTAAAGACATAAGTTAGATGGGACCCAAATATTTCTGTGGATGCAAAAATTGGCATTGACATTCTTCAGTGAAGAATGCCTTGTGTTGTGTCTACAACTCAATTTTGTGGACTTAATAGCATTTAAGTTATGCTGCCAGGAGTTAACTGAAACTGGACTGTGACCAGACCTGTCCAAGATATTTTTATGGTAAAGAATCTCCTGAATTTATATCTAGCAACTGGTGTTATAAAAAGTTTTATCCACTGAGTTATTTGACCTAAAGAGCAAGATTGAACTTGTTGTTCAAAAGGTTCTTATGATGCAGAATGTCTTGAACAGTGTTCATTCAGCTTTTTAAAGTTCCAAGTACTTTTGAAGAGATCCACAAAATGACTTCCCAAAGCCTTTTGTGTTCCCCAATATGTAATTAAGTATCTTTTTACTTGCAATATGGAAAAAAAACTTGATATGCATGATGGATATTGGTGAATCTGCACAGATGATCTGGGTCCTGATTTCAATACCAGTACTTGACTGAGTGATGTACAAGTATCACATCTTGGATGTCTGCAAAGAGAGGTTGCCTTCATGGTTATAGAGAAGACACTTTCGCTTTTGACCAGATTTTTCTCTCACAACGGTCAACAACAACATCCAACAACATCATCCACAGGCAATGACTACTATGTTTGGCTATGTAATGGCTCAGTTGGTAAAGGTGCTTGTCTGAGTGCAGCCCTATGAGAAGGTTCAAATCCAGCTCATGTCATTCAGCAAATGTGATCAATTCCCAGACCACCACCCAGGCTGGGTGGGTTAAAATAGCTGGACATCTCTTGGCTTGTTGCTGATGAGTATCTTCTGTTGGTTTCCGGGCCACTCCAATGTGTGATGGCAGGATTCTTAGACAAGCTGAGCACAATACGTTTGCTCAATTTTCTATTCTAAATTAAGGAGAA